>JAIUZE010007207.1:0-25330 GCA_022085475.1 Heliosperma pusillum | reverse complement strand
CCAGCCTCACCATTTAACAGTGGATTCAACAGTGATATGGGCTCTTCTTCGATGTGTACACCATCCATGTCATGTCGAATCATTCCAAGCTCAAAGTCCTTATCTTCAGCATCCTCTTCTTGTTCATTAAAATGAAAAAGACTAAACTCATCAAATATGACATGTACATTTTCTTCCATTTTCAATGTTCGTTTATTGTACACTTTATAAGCCTTACTTTGATCTGAATAACCAACAAAAATAGCCTTATCACTACGAGCATCGAATTTACCCAAACTTTCTTGCCATTGTTGTGAACAAAACACTTGCTTCCAAAGCATTTAAAATAGGCAATATTAGGCTTTGTATCTCGTAGCAATTCATAGGGAGTTTTGTTTAGCATCTTACGGATCATAACACGGTTATAAATATGGCATGATGTGTTGACGGTTTCGGCCCAAAAACGTTTTGACACTTTACTAATGATAAGCATAGTCCTAGCCATATTTTCAAGAGTGCGATTCATGCGCTCCACAACCCCGTTTTGTTGAGGTGTAGCACACGCGGAAAATTTATGGCTAATACCATGTTCATCTAATAAGCTTCGAATGATGAATTTTCAAATTCGGTTCCATGGTTGGATCTCAATGAAATGAGCTTTTTATCAAATTTGTTTTCGAACTTTTTCAACCAAATTAAGAATTCATCAAACGCTTCATCTTTACCACTTAAGAAAAGTAGCCAAACATAACGTGAATAATCATCAACAATCACACACAAAAAATGACTACCACCTCAACTTCTTATATGCATAGGACCACACAAATCAATATGAAGAAGTTCAGGAGATTTTGAAGTACTAACAGATCTTTTGGATTTAAAGGAGGATCGAACTTGTTTTCCTTTAGCACAATCTTCACACAATTTATTAAGATCAAATTTCATGTTAGGAATGCCATTTACAATATCGAGACGTCTAAGGGTGTTTAATGTTCTAGCGTGTACATGTCCTAATCTTTTATGCCAAAGCCATGAGTCATCTTTAAAGATCTCATACAAGATAAGGTTTGACTAGGCAACGCACAAAGATTAGTCAAGTAAACGTATTTAACATGTTTTCCTTCTAAAATAACTTCCCTTGTATTTCCATCTAGCACACGATATTCACTAGCACAAAACTCAACAATATTACCATTATCACACAATTGAGGTTTGCTAAGGAGATTATGTTTCAAACCTTTGACAAGCAACACTTTGTCGACACAATGTGACGATGACTTACCGGCCTTTCCAATTGCAATAATTTCACCTTTCTTATTAGGGTTATTTCATGAGAATAATCCAACCTATGTCTCCCCTTCTCGTATTAATCTATACTAACGTTTAACTGAGAAAAATATAAAGTATTACCTCATTTAACTTTAACTAAACTCGTGGAAGGGAAACTTGCCCAACCGGTTTCCTTAAAACTTATGAACGTGAATTCTCTCTCTCTCTCTCTCTCCACTCTAAACAAAAAAAACCAAAACATGTTCTTATCTCCTTCATGGCTTCCAAACTCCCACCATCTAATCCCTCTACCACCATCGAATGACCAACATAAACAAACCCCCAACCGCCAGTCACCGCCACACTCATCTACCTCCTTCCATATTCTTTTTGTTTTCCTCTTTCAACACCATCAACATCGCCGCCACACGTACAACAATACCAGAAAGAAATCCAAAGCAAATCCCAAATTTCAAATGCTTAGAAAAAGCAATTAAAAGGAACTATTATCAAGTAATTTCGTGTACCCTTCAAAAATGCCATTGAAACTTCTATAATGAAGTTAAATTGGTCAAACCCATCCAACGATTTGATGGCTTTCCCTCTCATTTAACTGCTTTGTTAGGTTTTTTTTTCCTGGGTTACTAAATGATTAATAATTGGTTTTAGGTCATAAATACAAAGAAGCCTACCAAAGGCCATTAAATCATTTAATAACACAGGTCATAAACAATGCCATTGAAACATTCTCCCTCGTTTAATATTTTAATGAACTTAGTTAGGTTTCCGGGTTTTTTATTATAGTGTTTTCTGGTTTTTTGCTAAATTTGAGATTACAATCTGGATTTTTCTGGGTTTTTGCAAAAATTGAGATTAAAGTGTTTACACAGCTGGTTTGATTGGTTCTTGTTGTGTAATCAGGATATTGATTAGGATTTTTGGGTTTTGTTTTTAATTTGGGGAAAGTTATAGGTTTAGGAAGAACAATAAAAAAAATTGGGGCCCACAACATTATGACCTGAAAAATAACCGGGTATAAAAGGTGAAAATCAGGTTGAGTTCATTAAAAGTTAAATGAGACAATAGTTTAAATTTTTCTCAGTTAAACCTGGGTATAGATTAATATGAGTAGATGAGGTATAGGTTGGATTATTCTAATGAAATAACCCTTCTTATTATTGCCAAACGTCACGGTGCCATCTTTGTAGGCTTGTAGTGAGAAAATTTGGCTTTCCCTTCCCATCATGTGACGAGAACATCGATTATCCAAGTACTAATTGTTGCTACCACTCATTAATGCCTATAAGAAACCAAGCTTTTAGTTTAGGAACCCAAACAAGTTTGGATCCCTAGCCTTCTTGTGGATCGCATTATCAATCATTCTTGAAGTTCTTAGTTAGGTCATTGAATCTCTTAGCACAACCACTAAACACATGATCGGTCTTGCCACAATAATTGCAAATTATATACTTGGGAAGGCCATCATACTTTCTTTTTCTAAAACCAGTTTTTCTTGGGTCTTGGTTTCGAAAGCAATAGTGGACTTCACTGTGAATTTTGAAACCAAGTCCAACATTCCTTTGAGTTTGGTCGGACTCACTTGTGAGAGAGCTCAAAACAGTTTGACTTCCTTCCCATTTATTATAAAACACTTTTGTATCATTTAACTCATTGTTCAAAGTTTCAATTTTGCCAAGAAAGTCAAGGTTTAATTGTTGCACCTTTTTAAAAGCACATCGAGCATGGTTTGTCTCATCATTTAAAAACTTGGTTATTTGTCAAGTTCCTTGACACGATTTTGACATAAGGCTAGGTCAATTAACAGAGAGTCACGTTCTTTTGTTAAAGCAGAAACATGATTAACTAATTACTCGTTTTCATTTTTAACATCAGATGTCACAGTAGAAGTCATTGTGAGTTTGTGACATTTGACAGATTGGCCTCATTAGCAAGAAGAAGATTCTGTTTTTTTCAATTTTCTAACTTCCTTCGCAAAACATGATGAAATGCTATCTTGCTCTAGTTCATTTAGACAATCTTTTAGACCAATATTTTTCTCAATAACATCCTCAACTTGAGTTAACATAGCTTCAAGTCTTGTTCTTGAGAATGACATTTATCAACATATTGATCTAAAACTAAACAAAATTTATCTCTGATCTAACCCTTTTCTTGACATGATTTACCTCAATATCAGAATCGTATTCGGAATCATCAGGATGTGCCAAGACACATTTTCCGGATTCATGTTTGGAGGACTTAGGACCATTATTGTTGATATGAGTTGCCATACACATATTGCTTCCTCAAGGCTCTCGTCCTCATCGGAATTAGACAAACCCCAGATTGCAACCATTATTTTATGTTTTAAATCTTTCTTAGAAAATTCACGTTCATCTTTAGATTCGATCTCCTCCCACTTTGAATATTTTTTCATTTTGTGGCCTCTTTCACCACATCTAAAGCAACCAATAGTGGAACTTGATCTCTTCTTTAAAAAATGCTTCTTACTAGTTTTGTTCAACTTTTTAGGGACGTGGCTATTGATCATATCCGCCATATTACGTGGGAACATGGCTTGTTCGTAATCTCCATCATCTTCCTCATCACTTGAGGTTGATTTTACTGCAAAACCTCTAGCTTTAGAGCATTCACCCGAACGCTTCATGAGAGTTAACCACAACATATCATATGCATCCAAGAAATTACAAAGTTCATCCATCCAAAAACTACAACATATGCATCCAAAAATTAACAACATAACAATCCAAAAACTTACCAATTTAGGCACAATAATTTAACATATGCTTTTAAAAACTAAAATCAAGTTCATTTAACTAACTAAACTAAATTTAAATACTAACCAAGTTAATTAACTTATTGCTTGTGGATGCTTCATCATTTTCGGCCTTTCTCTTTGGTGCAGTATGATTAGGACCCTCATTCTTCCTCTTCTTTTGAGCAGCAACTTTCTTTTGTTTAGCTGTAGTACCTCCTTGGCAAGATCTAACCATTGTGTCCAAGCATCTTCATGAGACATTGGGTGCATATAAGCAAGAAATGATGTCGATTTGTTTCAGGCATTAGAACATTTTGTTTGAGTGCTGCATCACCATTATCAGAAACTAGGTCAATAACTTGAAGCAAATCAACATCATAAACAACAAAATCAAAGGTCTTACCTATATAATGAAATGCCAACCAAACTTCTCCCATCCTATGAACACAAACAAACAAAATTTCAGAACTTTAATTTCTGTCACTGAAACCCTAATTAAAAGTGGATAAAACAATACATGTTTAGGGAAAATTACAATAATCAAACCACTATTAACCAAATAGAATATCATGTTAGTTTTGGTTTGATGAAAAAATCGATAATCGTTTTAAAAGCAATCGTACCTTTTATAATGATGAAGATGCCTTTGATGTTGATGAATAATCAACAATAAATAAGATTAATTTGTTTAGGATAAAACTGATGAAGATGAATTAAGGAGGAATTTTGCTGGCTGTGAATGAAAAAAAATAATGGAGACTAATGAGGAAGTAAAATAATGAAGGGGTTTTGCTTGTGTGAGTGATAAGGAGTATTATGTCATCGGGATTGGGAAATTAGGTGATTAGGATGTATAATAGTTACTTAACTAAGTTAATAGATAACATTTTGCTGCTCAAATGTAAGATACTAACGGAGTTGTAACGCAAGTCGCAAGGGCACGCTTGGCACAAATATTGAATCTCAGGGGTACCATTGGCACATTCTTAAAAAGAGGGGTACCATGGACAAAATGACAAAACATAGGGGTACCGTAGGAAATTTCTGATAAAACAACTCCCCAACCTACTCTGGTTGCTATTTGCTTAAAGCTATTCCGCAATAAGACTTGTGCTCAAAGCTACTCCGCTACGAAACTTCCCCAACCTACTCTAGTTGCGAATTTCCCAAGGCTACTCCGCCAAGAGATTTCCCCAACTCTTTCGAGTTGCGAATTGCTCAAGATATATAACTCTATCTTAAGACTTATTCTACTCGTTTGTTACAAGACTTGTGTTTCTCAATATGTTCACAAAATGAACGGTGGAGAAAACGATTAAGTATTAACACGAGATCATCGAGCTAGACAAGTACATTATGCAACGAACTAACCCAAAAGAAAAAAACTTAAAAAGATTTGAAAGTTAAAACTCAAGTTGATAATTTTTATGTACACTTGAATATGTGAAACACGTATAGTATTTATAGTGCTTAAGATTTGTAAATGAGAAGCATTAAAAAACACTACACAACCTTTGTCTTGTTGTCCAAGATAGCTTGTTTGGAAAGACAAAGTGTAGAAGTAACCACCAAGATCACTACACACACTTTATCATTAAAATAAGATAAAAGTTTACTTGGACAACTCATGTAAGAAATGAGATTAATACTCATAAAATGGTTGGAGTTTTCATCAAGAAACAAGCTAGTTTGATTGACTTTATGGGAACAATAAATTTTGCCAAAAATAGAAAAATTAAACCACCCATTTATAGTAAAACCTTTCCAACAAGAAGACTCGTGTGCAAGACACAATTTCTGTAACACCTTCATATACCAAAGAGCCTTACAAGACCTCCTTCATGTAGATGCTACCATCTTGGTTGCCTCAGGTAGTAGTACATATCAAAACTCACAATAAAAGAACAGTACTTTATTTAAATCCAATAGTTTAACTCAAATATATAATCTCAAATCAGACGGCATACCGTCTTAACCAATAATCCAAAACCAACATAACAATAAAAGTAATATAATGTCTATGACTCTAGTAGACTCAGCGGAAGCTATGACCCGACAGTGGTGATCCCAATCAACATCCCAGTGCAGCTCAAGCCGTTACATGCTGATCACCTGCTCTCTATTCCCCAATAGATCACAGCAGTTTTGTAAAACAGTAACGGAGTTAGTAACGGTATGCACCGATCAATGTACAAGACAATCAAGCTCACAATAGGGAAAGAGAAACCGGAAGACCACCGCAACGGTTACCTCAGTAGCATCAGGTTACCATCCCTGACCTGCAAAACCACAAACTGATCCCAAATCGCGGCCATGGGCATCAAAAATCCATCTCACCGCAGAGAGACACCCGGAACATTAATGTGCACATCCCCCTCGCAGAGGGAGAACTACGAGGGGCAAAGTCGAGGTGTGATCCGTCTCCCGACGAATCACCAAAATAGTAACCAAGCAACCACTCCAAACTCCAATCCCAACTCCATCATCATCATCAATCAATCAAGTACAATATCACAACAACATCTTATCACAAAGATTAACATACACTATTACTAAGTAGGGAAACCTTATCTGTAAGCAAATCCGCCAATATGCAATCAAAATTAAAATTTCTCCTCTACAAAGTCTCCGCCTAATCAATCAATCAAGCAATAAATACAATCAATAACCATTAAATCCCCTTTCCCCCAATTCAATTAGGGTTCTATAAGTACCTATTAAGATCATTAATCACAAAGATAGATCACTTACCAATGGAATCAACACACACGATAGGATGCAATACAATCCGAGTCTTGAGATGATTAAGAGGTTTTGAAATAGAAGTTTAGAAAGTTTTAGGGTTAATTATGAAGTATTAAGTGACAAATTTATTTTATACCTATTAATTATCTTTAATCAAACCGCCTGATAAAATCCCGTAGACCGGTGTACTCGGTCGAATGCAATAAGCACTCCTCGGTCGAGTACACCACACTCGGTCGACTGCACACTCACTCGGTCGAGTGCCAGCTAGGCAGAAGGCTGCCTAACTGATACACTAACCTTACTCGGCCGAGTAAACATCCCACTCGGTCGAGTGACTCTTACTCGTCTGAGTACAAAGTACTCAGAAATTTGAAGTATTACAGTGTTCCCTCCTTAAGAACGAACTTCGTCCTCGAAGTTCACAACTCATACTCCTACCTCAAAACACAACACAAACCAACAACATACACAACAACCAAACTCTCAACTTCCCAAAATCAACTCAGACCATACCAAAACCTATGACCTCTAATCAAACACACTAAGACCAATAATAAAACAAAAGTCTTACTAAACTAATACGAACTATTCCATTCTTCCCTCCTTAAAAATGAACTTTCTACCCGAAGTTCACAAGCTCATTACAGACAAAAGATTGTGCGATATATTAGTAAAATACGAATTTACTAATTTTGAAATCCTAAATTTGTCATGATTAATGGTTTAAAAAATGTGGTTTCTTGAAGGCCATTAAGATAACCACACCTCTGGAAAAAAATTGTACCCCCCACTACGAAAATACTGGGTCTGCCACTGCTCCACAACATTTCTTTCTCACACATTGCATCCATATCTGTCCAAAAACCAGTGATTGTTAATATTATTATTATGATCAACTAGAAATCCAAAACCCCTAATTACCTAATTTTTATCTCTAATTCTCTTCTTAGCGTATAAAAACCCTAATAATAGTAATAATAATATTATTATATTATATTATATATATTATAATTAGAAAAAAAATTACAAATAAACACCAAGTATTACCGTCATTTTACAAATTATCACCCCGTATTTGCGGTTTTACAAATAACACCCAACCTTATAAGTATATTCCCCAATCACCCCGTGTTTTTGTCCAGATTATCGATTTTCTTATAAAAACCCTAATAATCTATGTATCTATTTATCTATACTATATATATAATCTAGAAACCAAGTGCAGAATGACATAAGTTTATAAAATTTCATATACTATATAGTTTTGG
Organism: Heliosperma pusillum; assembly: GCA_022085475.1. Lineage (NCBI taxonomy): Eukaryota > Viridiplantae > Streptophyta > Magnoliopsida > Caryophyllales > Caryophyllaceae > Heliosperma > Heliosperma pusillum. The sequence goes on along the minus strand of JAIUZE010007207.1, from coordinate 17,287 downwards.
TGTCTATAATATAAGTAGATTAAGTTTTGGAAACTATAAAATAATTAGTCATTTAAATTTAGGAAAGTAGGTAACTTAAGAAAAAATATTATATTATAATAGTTCACCTTAAGTTAGAGAATTTGAACAAATAGGTATCTAATAGATTTAAGGAAACTTATATATTTATTTAAATATATTAGTTTGATAAAACTAACTCGGGAAATATTGAATTTTACGGTAAAAATAATAGCAGTCAAAGTAATAATAGTAACCGCAGGAGTAGTGAAATATTAGTATTAAGTTGAGATGCATTGAAAGTTATAATATTAATAACGTCAGAAATGAATGTTGTGTCTTATAATTTGGTGGATAAATTTTACATCTATATCATAGAAAAAAATAGTGGGAGTAGCCAATGTTAAAATAGTAACCGAGCGAGTAGTCAAAGTAATAATAGATTAACCTGGGATGTAGTGAAAGTAATAATATTAACACGAGAGTAATGGATGTGTGTCTCAAAAATTTATATCATAGAAAAATATACTCCCTCATATTCTTAATAATCTTTCCTTTAACTTTAACGCAAATATTAAGAAAACATGCTACCCCACCATATAATTAAATTTGGACCACACAAATACACTACCCCACCATACAATTAAATTTGGATCCTACAAACGCTTACCAAAAAAGGAAATATGGAAAATATTTTAAATAGAGGAAAATAGAAATAGGGAATGTTATTGAGAATAGGAGGGAGTATTACAAATGGTAAATGTATGAATTAGGCAAGTGAAACGCATAATTATGTTTTAAAAAATAAAATTTATACACAAACTCTCATTTGTAACGGGTATATCAGTCGCAAGTTTGCCACGGGTCAAGTATTACCAACTTGGGTAGAAAAAAACAAGCTATTTGTAATTTCTTGCCCTTTGTTTTATCTACTCAAGTGGGATATGTTGGGTTTGATGGCTCAAACAAGTTTCTCTTGTTTTCTTGGCAATCTCACATAGGTGGAAAACTCCCTCCTCTTCTAGCTTTTATATGGTACTTGGCTTTGTATACTCTAGTGTGATACAAAGGAGTTTTGTATATGTGTATGGGCTTGTGGATTGGACCAAACACACACACGCGCGCGCGCCTCGCCTCGCCACGCCGGGCCGGGCTCGGGTCTTGGGTCTTGGTAGAGCACCTGCGGTGCGGGCGTATCCTTCTTTTGCTACTGTGTGTGTTTAATCTTTTGCGTCCAAATACAATGCACCTACATCTTTTGACTCAACGAATCTCTGTAATTAAGTGCCTGATTAATGGCCTTGATTACGGATTCCTGTAATTAAGTGCCTGATTTATGGCCTTAATTACGGAATTGATTCTGCCATTATGAGGGAGCGTTTTTCTGGCTCCTCTATTGATCACTGCCATTATAAATAGCTAGTTTGTCTTTCTGCTCAAATCATCAAAAACACTTTCTTCTTCTTCTCTCTAAATAATATACAATACGTCTTCTGTTCCTGGGTTTGGTTACTGAAAGTTCCAAAGCTCTCATACGCTAGTGGTGGTGTACGGGTGCTGCTGTGTAAACCTTGGGGAACTACCGGCGTGAATCGATTACCACCTCCGTCGTGCCGTAATAGTTTTCAAGTCAGTGGATATTACCACGGCACTGCAAGTTCTATAACTCGATAAGTTTTTCCATTGTTACTCTCTTCTTTTCTAACAATTTGAAAACTATTATTTATGCGTAACAGTGGCTGTTGTCTCGAATAAAACTATTCCTGATCTGTCTAAACTGGAGCCATTAGATGGCAATATCTATAAAAGATGGTCTCAAAAACTGCTTATGTTTTTCGAACAACTAGATGTCGATTATGTTCTGTTTTCTGATGCGCCTATTCCGATTACTTTGAATTCTGTTGAAGAAACTCCTCTTCTTGCTGCTATTATTAAGAAAAATGAAGAGTCTTTGAAAAAATATGATAAGGATAATAAAAGAGCAAGGTGTCACATTCTAAATCACATGACTAACACTTTGTTCGACCTATTCATGGTTCATAAATCTGCTAAGTTTATTTGGGAGACGTTAGAGAAAAAATATGGTTCGGATGATGCTGGAAAAAAGAAGTATGTGGTTGGGAAGTGGTTAAATTTTTCTATGGTAGATGATAAACCTATTATGGATCAAGTTCATGAGTATGAGAATTTTTGTGCTGATGTTGTTAATGAGGGCATGAAACTAGATGAAGTTTTTTTGGCTAATGTGTTACTGGAAAAATTCCCCCCATCCTGGAGTGAGTATAGAAATCATCTTAAACATAAGAAAAAGGATTTGTCTCTTCAAGAACTAATAGGTCATATGCGTACTGAAGAGGCCAATCGTCTTAAGGATAAGCTAGTTCTGAAATCTGTTAACACTGTTAAGGCTAACATTGTTGAAACTGGAGGTTCTTCGAATGTGGACAAGTCTAAGGGAAAGAGTAAGATGAAGTTCGGTCAGGGGCCGTCCGAGGGTCAAAATCAATCTGGTAAGTTTGTTTACAACAAACCGGGTCAAGCTAAGACTGGAAAGTTCCACAAACCTATCGGGAATATTCAGAAACCGGGAAACTTTGCTTGTTATGTATGCGGTCTAACTGGGCATAAGGTGTATCAGTGTCCTCAGAAGAAAGGCGGTCCGATTGGTCAGAATGGTGCTCAAGTCAATCTTGCTGAAAACCAAGATGTCATAGCTGCGGTCATAGTAGAGGCTAATCTGGTTGCCAATGCTGTTGATTGGATTTTGGATACTGGGGCATCAAGGCATTTATGTTCAAACAAGGAGCTGTTTTCCGAGTTTGAAGAAGTTAACAATGGTGAATGTGTCTTTATGGGAAACTCTTCTTCCGCTCCTATTAATGGCAAAGGCAAGATCCTTCTGAAACTTACCTCAGGGAAAACCCTCGCTCTTAACAATGTGCTTTTTGTTCCCACACTACGACGTAATTTAATTTCTAGAGCTTTACTAAACAAAGCTGGTTTGAAAATTGTTTTTGAAGCTGATAAAGTTGTAATTACTCGTAGTGGGGATTTTGTGGGCAAGGTTTATCTCTCGGGAGGTTTATTTATTTTAAATGTTGTAGTTGATTCAGTTTTTAATAATAACATTGCATCTTCTTCTGCTTATATCATTGAGTCTCTTGATGTTTGGCATGGTAGACTAGGTCATTTAAATGTTGAGTCTATTAAAAGACTTAAAGCGATGTCTTTAATTTCTGATTTTAGTAATAGTGAGTTCGCTAAGTGTCCTAGTTGTGTAGAGGCGAAGTTTTCTAAGAAACCTAGTAAGCCTGTTAAGATTAGAAACACCGGACTACTTGAGCTGATTCATACCGACCTAGCTGACTTCAAGAATTCTATGAGTCGAGGAGGGAAACACTATTATGTAACCTTTATAGATTATTCTAGGTTTACCCGAGTGTACCTTCTTAAGACAAAAAATGAAGCAGAAGAGATGTTTGTCAACTATAAGAATGAGGTAGAAAATCAACTAGACAGAAAGATTAAGGGTATTAGGTCCGACGGGGGTGGTGAGTATGGTTCCAACTTCCTGGTTAGTTGTTGTGAGAAATTTGGCCTTATCCATGAGAAAAGCCCTCCTTATTTGCCCCAATCCAATGGTGTAGCTGAGCGTAAAAATCGAACTTTAAAGGAGATGATGAATGCTATGCTCTTAAGTTCTGGCCTTCCTGATGATATGTGGGGGGAAGCTATTTTGTCTGCTTGTCATATTCTGAACAGGGTACCTCATAAGAAATTAGACAAAACTCCCTATGAACTGTGGAAGGGGTACGCTCCAAATTTGGGTTATCTTAAAGTGTGGGGGTGTCTGGCTAAGGTAGGATTGCCTGATTTTAGAAGACCTACCATAGGACCTAAAACTTATGATTGTGTCTTTATTGGCTATGCTCAGAATAGTTCTGCCTATAGGTTTTTGTCCTTAAATGATAGATCTATTTCCGAGGCAAGAGATGCCGAGTTTTTTTTAACATACTTTCCCTTTAAGGAAAATTGATGTGTCGTCTTCTAGTCTGTCAGTCTTACCTAGTCTTCTGCCGTCTAGTTCGTCATCTTTTGATCATGTTTGTGACACCCTCGAATTTGCGGAAAGATAAACAAGTAATTTAAATAAATAAAAGATGAGAATACGTTTTTAATAGGTTCATTTTAGTGAAAATCGGTAAATTTTAAAACCGGAACCTACCATTAAATATATTAATCATAACAAAGGTGTCTTAAAGAAAAAGGTTCATAACAAAAAGGAAATAATATTATACATAAGAAGTATCTAAAACGGGAGACATATCTCCCTAATAAATACGGAAATAAAAGAGTGTATTTAAATAATACAATCCTAAGAACCGAATATAGGTCCAAGGTAATCCTTCACTCGCTAGCTCGTCAATGTACCCAAGTATGCATCACAAACCTGTCAATCGCATTAAATATAAACACGGAAGCCACAGTCAGTGGGGAGTAACTCCGAGTTCTCCCAGCCACGAAATGTTGAGTTTAATAAAACATGAATAACATAAAAGAGATTTATATGGAAAATACAAACTTAAACATATATGATATGCTTTTCATGTTATGAAACAGATAACTAACAAATAACCTAGCATGTGAAAGCTATCATGTGAAACCGATAATAAACTATAACTCGAGGTAGGGAAGCTGGTATGCTAGCTCAGAGGTTCCTCTCAGAAACATGACCATGATACACTCCAAACCCTAATCAACACGTAATCATGTGAATCAGTTAACAATCGGTAATCCAAACTCTATCAATCCTAGCCGGCTTGCATCTCACCTTCTAGAACTCATAGAATCATACAAACATGAAAGACCAAGACGTCTACAAACAGGCATAAGTTCTTAGAACCGTCAATAGTCGACTTCTGTAACTCGAGTCTATACCACAAGGTAGGAAAACATCCTAGTCCTAGACTGATCAGACCTAGAGACAACAGCTAACCCATTCCCTGTCTCATGACCAAAAGTACATGAAAATCTCTACTAGGCGACCCCCTAAGCAGAGTTGGCTAGTACTTAAGCTGGCTCCATTCCCAAAGTGGAAGCAATTAGGCGCCATGCCCCGACTTGGATATAAACCCACCAAGCCGTGACACAAAAGCTATTAACCATGAACTATATACTCGGTAAAGATAGTAAGGCCTATCCATGTCATGGTCCAAGATACTCATCTAGAATTAGAATGGTCAAGACGCCATATAATCATAATTTCTCTAGAGTACTTAGTCAACACGACATATATCATACAATTAAACAGTGCACGGGAAAAACTTCCTATCATGTGACTACTTGCATATAAATCATATTCAAATATCATATCGCCTCATATCTACTAAGGCTAATTCAATAATTAAATAAAACCTTACTTGAAGACAAATCCCCGACCCGAGTCCAGCGACGGGTCATCAGTCAAAACGGGGCTGACTAGATCTTAGTTTGACCAAACCCGTTTGGTCAAACCGGCTAGAAACAGAGTCCTTACCACATAGACTTCAACATAAAATCATCATATTCAATTCATGCTTATTTTATTAAAACTTCTAACATGTGAATTATTAAATATTACGAAAACCCGTTTGACTTAAAGGATATCAAATTAAACTACAATCTCATGTTATAATTTCTAACATGTGAGAAATAATAATATTATGAAAAACAGTTTAATTAAATAATTTACTTATTAAAATTTCCCACTTGCTAAATATTACAAAACATGATATAAGAATAACAATAAACTCAAAAAACCGTCACAAGCCCAAAGGAGGGCTCACGGGTCAGCCGGGCCTGGACTGGGCCGAGACTGAACCGGGCCTGGACTGGGCCCACGGGCCTGGTTTGGGCCGGTTTTGGTCAACATTTCTAAAATCGTTTTCTTAATATTTCCCGCATGCTTAACATATTTAAAACCCGTCAAAACAACAACAAAACAATCAATTATCGACACAAGCCCAAAGGCCAATTACGGACCAACCCAGACCGGCCTGGACCGGGCCTGGACCGGCCTGAACCGGGCCTGAACCGGGCTGTTTCTCGGCCACCATACACGGCCACCACCAACAACAACCCCAAATTTATTTCTAACATGTTTTAATTAACAACCATCCATTTTAACAACCAATTCATCCATCATTCATACTAAAATTATGATTATGAACAAATCATCCAACATGTCAAAAACACTAAATATGTTAAATATTCATAAAACTTAATAATAATAACAACCTAGCATGTTACTACTTAAAACCATAAATAACAAAAACAACAAAAAACATATGTGACATTAATTCGTCGAGTAACTCGGTAATCGTTACCTTAGCTAGCACAAAACCAAATAGCACCAAAATAAGACCTAAAAACCCGTCTACTAATCTTCTTCTAAAATATACGAGTCACCAAACTCGTCTTCATAATCTTCTCCTATAAGAAATGACAAAAATAACATTATTAGTATTAAAACTTGATTTCAACAATTAAAGTGTTGAAAACGATTTTGTCGGAATTGAAAATGAAACGTACACGGAGATGAAGAGCGGAGAGGAGACTCTAGAAATATAATTTAGAACGGATTTGGCCAAGTAACGAAGGTTTTGTGACGATTTTGCTCAAGAACGATCAAGAACATGAAGAACAATTGTGATTATATTAAAGAAGGTATTAAGTAGATATTAAGTTGATTTAATGTAAAATAAAAAAGATAATAAGTGAGTAAGAGGGGAAGGTTTGGACCGTGTAATTATAGGGGATTAACGGGAGTCGGGTTTTGAACTTGTTGTTACGGGATTTGCAACAGGAGTTCAATGCCATGCTCAAAGACAAGACCAATCAACCTATGATCAGTCTAACTAGGATTCAATGCCAAACCTACCCTATGTCAAAAGCTATCTTAATGCTTTGTATAGCCCAGGCCCAAGCAAGCAAGCCAAGACACGAGCCAGTGGTAGCCATGACACGAGCCAAGACCAACCAAGCCACAAAAAAGACTCACAAAACAAGCCAACAAAACCTTTGGAAACTCAGCCAGCAGCAGTGCCTTGGGGAGGGTCTCAGGGCAACTTCCAAGCTTAGGGACTCCAAACCAACTATGGGGCATGGTACTAGGGAGGGGCTACTACCTTTTTGTCCAGGAAACCTTCCTCAGAAAACGTCAAGAACACCCCTCAAAACACAACCCAAGTGAACCAGTCCAGTTACAGCCTTACATGTAGCAGTTTAGCTGTTTTTGTCAAACCTTCCTCTTTTAGCCAATCAAACAAGCCTAACCAACCCCCAAACCTATGTCTTGGGAAGGTCCTCTACAACTTTCCCCATGACTTCCCTTCCAAGAAACAAACACACAAAGAGTTAGCTTAGGGACAACTTCAAACTGTCCAGATTTCAGCCTTTGGTGTAGTAGTTAATATGTCACTGTCAACCTTCCCCTTTTGAACAAACAATGCGTGAGGTACCTTCAGCACATCTTGGGGAGCCTTCCTACTTCAGTTTGGTTCACAAACCCAAGCTTGAAAGTCCACTCTTCACCCAAGACACACCTGATCAAACAATTAAGGAAGATTGTCTCTTTAGAAACTACTTTCTACTTTATCTACTTTATGTCAGAATTCTGCAAGTTTGTAGCTGTTATTTTGTTTCATGTTGTAAGCCCTTGTGGCCCTAGATGTATCCTAAACGTCTGAGATGTATCCTTGCTGCCTATATAAGGCCTTCACCTAATGAAATACAAAGCAGATTTGAAGTAAAACATAAAACTGAAACCTTGTTTCTGTTGCAATCTCTTGGCTGTGTGCTTGAGACAACTTCCTTTGCTTTGTGCTTGGAAGTGAGCTTGGGTCCTTAGCTGTGTGCTGGGATCAAAGTTCAACCCTCAATCATTGGCTTTGTGCTTTGGTTAAGGTCCTATCCTTGTTCTTTAACAATCAATTCAAACAGAAACAGAGTACTTGCAAGTGTCTTAATCTTAGCTCAATGTGTCATTGTTTAGTTGTCTTTTCTGAATAGTTTCAGTGCAAATTGGTTATCAGAGCTTTGGTTTGTGAGTTCATCTACCTAACTACATTAAAAACACAAAATACAACCATGAGTGAAGAGAGAATCACAGGTCTTGAAAACACAGTTCAAGATCTTGTCAGAACTGTAATGGAGGTCTCTAGATCTGTCAATGAACTCCTTGAGGGCCAACAGAACAATGATACAAGGGGAGGCAGAGGTCGAGGAAGAGGAGCACCTTTCCCACAAGGTGGAGTAAGGAGGAGACAACCTGTAGATCAGTTTGAAATGTCAGATTCAGATGGCTCAGATCACAGTCTTCTCAGACACCAAGACAAAGATATCAAGGTAGAGATTCCTGACTTTCTAGGTAGCTTGAACCCTGATGATTTCTTAGATTGGCTAAGGTCTGTAGAAAGAGTCTTTGAGTTTAAAGGATACACTGATAGAAAGGCTTTTAAGGTTGCTATCATGAAACTAAAAGGCTATGCCTCACTGTGGTATGAAAACATGAAAACCTTGAGGGTTAGGGAAGGGAAAGAACCTGTTAAGTCATGGCTCAAACTGAAAAAGAAAATGAGAGCTAAGTTTGTCTCTAGGGACTACACTCAGGACATGTTCATTAAGCTCACTCACCTTAAACAAGACCAAAGACCTGTAGAATCTTATTTAAGAGACTTTGAACAACTTACATTGCAATGTGAGGTTGTTGAGAAATCTGAGCAAAAGATAGCAAGGTTTTTAGAAGGCTTGGATGAGAGGATAGCTAGTAAAGTTAGGCTGCAAAACATATACTCCTTTGAGGAAGCTGTCAACTTGTCCTTAAGAGTAGAAAAGTTGGGGAAAGGGAAAGCCAGTGTCTCTAAAACTCCTGCTAGAACACCTAACTACAAACCTTTTGTAGGAATTAAGATGGGAGAACCTGTGGCTCCTACTAAGACTCCTTTTAACCCTGATAAAAGCAAGGTTGTTGAGGCAGGCCAAAGGAAGACTACCCCCCTCAAAAAGTGTTTTCAATGTCAAGGATATGGACATTTTGCTAGAGAATGTCCATCTAAAAGAGCTCTGAGCACTCTAGAGGTAATCCATTGGGGGGATGATGAGGTGTTGGTCTGTGATGAGGAGATGGAAGAGCCTGAGATAGAGGCTAGTGAGGAGTTGATAGAACCTGATGCTGGGTTAAGTCTGGTGACTTGGAGGGTGATGCACACACAACCCCAACCCTTAGAAGAAGATCAAAGACACCAGATCTTTAGAACTAGGTGCACCATAAAAGGGAGGGTGTGTAATCTGATTGTGGATGGAGGGAGTTGCACCAATGTAGCCTCTAAGACAATGGTGGATAAACTAACATTGCCCACCAAAGACCACCCTCAACCTTACAAGCTTAGGTGGCTGAACAAGGGGGCTGAAGTTAGAGTAGATCAACAATGTGTTGTTCCATTTTCTATTGGGAAAGGATATGCTGATGAGGCCTTGTGTGATGTATTGCCTATGGATGCTTGTCACCTTCTATTAGGGAGGCCCTGGGAGTTTGATAGGGATGCTGTCCATCAGGGAAGGGACAATACTTACTCTTTTAGGTTTGGGAAGAAGAAAATCATCTTAGCTCCTTTACCCCCTATCCTGAAAGGGAACCCTCCACTCTTAACTGAAGCTGCTAAGGAAGTTCTGCTGTTAAGTGAAGCAGAGATGGAGCAAGAGTTAAATGATCTTAGGCCAGTCTATGTCCTCCTCACCAAGGAGGTAGGGGAAGGGTCTAACCAAGTGCCTAAGGAAGTGCAAGCCTTGCTGAAAACCTATGAGGATGTTTTCCCTGCTGAACTACCTAGTGGATTACCCCCACTAAGGGGAATTGAGCACCACATTGATCTAGTACCTGGGGCTGTCCTTCCAAACAAGCCAGCCTATAGAAGTGACCCCAGGGCAACACAAGAGCTGCAATCTCAGGTGGGAGAATTGCTTAGCAAAGGGTATGTCAGGGAGTCTCTTAGTCCTTGTGCTGTACCAGCACTGCTAGTGCCTAAGAAGGATGGAACTTGGAGGATGTGTATAGATAGCAGAGCAATTAACAATATCACCATTAAGTATAGGTTCCCTATACCTAGACTCAATGACATTCTGGATGAACTCAGTGGGGCTCAAGTGTTCACTAAGATTGATCTAAGGCAAGGGTATCATCAAGTAAGGATAAGAGCTGGAGATGAGTGGAAGACTGCTTTCAAGACCAAGCATGGGCTGTATGAATGGTTAGTGATGCCATTTGGGCTCTCCAATGCCCCTAGCACCTTCATGAGGCTCATGACAGAAGTCTTAAGGCCTTACTTGGGAAATTTCATTGTGGTATACTTTGATGATATTCTAGTCTACAGTTCAAGCAAGAAGGAACACCTACAACATCTGAACTTGCTTTGTGAGGTTCTCAGGAAGAATAAGCTATATGGTAAGCTAGAGAAGTGCACTTTCATGCAGCCTGAGGTTCATTTCCTTGGGTTCATCATATCAAAGGATGGGGTAGCTGTTGATCCTGAGAAGGTTAAGGCAATCAGGGATTGGCCCACACCTAAGACAGTGACAGAGGTCAGGAGTTTCCATGGGTTGGCATCCTTCTATAGAAGGTTCATTCAGGGGTTCAGTTCTATCATGGCTCCTATCACAGAATGCATGAAGAAAGGAGAGTTTACTTGGGGAGAAAAGGCAGAGAAGTCCTTCAAAACCATTAAGGATCTGTTGTGTAGATCCCCTATACTAGGCTTACCTGACTTTAACAAACTGTTTGAAGTAGAATGTGATGCAAGTGGGTTAGGAGTTGGGGCAGTACTGGTTCAAGAGAAGAGGCCCATAGCCTATTTCAGTGAGAAGCTAAGTGGAGCAAGGTTGAATTACTCTACCTATGACAAAGAGTTTTATGCCATAGTGAGAGCTCTGAATCATTGGGGGCATTACCTAAAACCTAAGCCTTTTGTGCTACATTCAGACCATGAGGCTTTAAAGTTCATCAATGGTCAACACAAACTCAACCCCAGGCATGCCAAGTGGGTAGAATTCCTGCAATCTTTCTCCTTTTCAAGCAAGTACATAGAAGGCAAGAACAATGTAGTAGCTGATGCTCTTTCTAGGAGATCTGTGATGTTGTCATTCATGGAGCAAAGGGTCCTAGGCTTTGAATTCATGAAGGAACTCTACATGGAAGATCCAGACTTCAAGGAGGAATGGGAAGTGTATGCAGAAGGAAAACTCAAGAAGGGGAGCAAGTACTTGACACAGAATGGATTCCTCTTCCAAGGAAACAAACTATGCATACCTAGAGGTCCTTACAGAGGATTACTAGTCAAGGAGGTCCATTGCAATGGACTTGCAGGGCACTTTGGGGTACAAAAGACCTATGAGATATTGCATGAGCAGTTCTATTGGCCCAAGATGCTAGGTGATGTGCAGGACACTATCAAAAGGTGCAAACCCTGTCAACTAGCCAAGTCACAGTTCCATGCAGGTCCCTACACCCCACTACCTGTACCAAACAAACCTTGGGAGGACATCAGTATGGATTTCATAGTGGCATTGCCTAGGACACAAAGGGGCAAAGACTCAGTAATGGTGGTAGTGGATAGGTTCAGCAAAATGGCCCATTTTGTTGCTTGTAAGAAGACAGAAGATGCCATGGGGGTAGCAGAACTCTACTTCAAGGAAATAGTAAAGTTGCATGGGGTACCAAGAAGCATTGTGTCTGATAGGGATACTAAGTTTATGAGCCACTTTTGGAGGTCACTCTGGAGGCTCCTAGGTTCAAGGTTACTCTTCAGCACAGCATACCATCCCCAAACAGATGGGCAGACAGAGGTTACTAACAAAACTCTAGGAAGAATCTTGAGATGTATCATTGCTAAGTCATTAAAGGATTGGGATATCAAACTGTCACAAGCTGAGTTTGCATTCAATAGAGCTCCCTCACACAGCACAGGTAAGACCCCTTTTGAAGTTGTTTATGGTGCTAATCCTCTAATGCCAACAGACCTAGCACCAGTGATAAGGAAAGAAGTCAACTATGATGCCAAAGAAAGAGTACAACAGATGATGCAGATTCACAGTCAAGTCAAGAAACAGATTGAGAGAACAAATGAAATGTATAAGTCAAGAGCCAAAGGTCCAAAGAAAGCTAGAGAGTTCAAGGCAGGAGACATGGTGTGGCTGCACTTAAGGAAAGAAAGATTCCCAGAGAAGAGGAAAAACAAACTCATGCCAAGAGCTGATGGTCCTTTTGAAGTGCTTGAAAGGGTAGGACCTAATGCTTACAAGATAGATTTACCAGGGGATTATGGGGTACATGGGACATTCAATGTGGGAGACCTAAGTCATTATCAAGAAGACTCTGAGGATGAAGAGGATTTGAGGGCAAATCTTTTTCAAGAAGGAGGGGTTGCAACAGGAGTTCAATGCCATGCTCAAAGACAAGACCAATCAACCTATGATCAGCCTAACCAGGATTCAATGCCAAACCTACCCTATGTCAAAAGCTATCTTAATGCTTTGTATAGCCCAGGCCCAAGCAAGCAAGCCAAGACACGAGCCAGTGGTAGCCATGACACGAGCCAAGACCAACCAAGCCACAAAACAGACTCACAAAACAAGCCAACAAAACCTTTGGAAACTCAGCCAGCAGCAGTGCCTTGGGGAGGGTCTCAGGGCAACTTCCAAGCTTAGGGACTCCAAACCAACTATGGGGCATGGTACTAGGGAGGGTCTACTACCTTTTTGTCCAGGAAACCTTCCTCAGAAAACGTCAAGAACACCCCTCAAAACACAACCCAAGTGAACCAGTCCAGTTACAGCCTTACATGTAGCAGTTTAGCTGTTTTGTCAAACCTTCCTCTTTTAGCCAATCAAACAAGCCTAACCAACCCCCAAACCTATGTCTTGGGAAGGTCCTCTACAACTTTCCCCAGGACTTCCCTTCCAAGAAACAAACACACAAAGAGTTAGCTTAGGGACAACTTCAAACTGTCCAGATTTCAGCCTTTTGTGCAGTAGTTAATATGTCACTGTCAACCTTCCCCTTTTGAACAAGCAATGCGTGAGGTACCTTCAGCACATCTTTGGGAGCCTTCCTACTTCAGTTTGGTTCACAAACCCAAGCTTGAAAGTCCACTCTTCACCCAAGACACACCTGATCAAACAATTAAGGAAGATTGTCTCTTTAGAAACTACTTTCTACTTTATCTACTTTATGTCAGAATTCTGCAAGTTTGTAGCTGTTATTTTGTTTCATGTTGTAAGCCCTTGTGGCCCTAGATGTATCCTAAACGTCTGAGATGTATCCTTGCTGCCTATATAAGGCCTTCACCTAATGAAATACAAATCAGATTTGAAGTAAAACATAAAACTGAAACCTTGTTTCTGTTGCAATCTCTTGGCTGTGTGCTTGAGACAACTTCCTTTGCTTTGTGCTTGGAAGTGAGCTTGGGTCCTTAGCTGTGTGCTGGGATCAAGGTTCAACCCTCAATCATTGGCTTTGTGCTTTGATTAAGGTCCTATCCTTGTTCTTTAACAATCAATTCAAACAGAAACAGAGTACTTGCAAGTGTCTTAATCTTAGCTCAATTTGTCATTGTTTAGTTGTCTTTTCTGAATAGTTTCAGTGCAGGATTGACTCAGGTTTTATAAATATCTTAGATATTATGAAATATCTAGATATTATTAGATATTATGTTAGTTTAATCTAAAGAAATGAAATATCTAATCCTAAGGGACAAGAGGGAAGAGGCGTGTGGAAGAGGAAGAAATTGGGTCCGGGTTTAAGCGATTTGTTGCGTAATTTAAATTGACAGATTGATAAAGTTACAAATATCTTAGATATTTGTATTAGTTTAATCAAGTTTAATCAAAAGATCTAAAATGAGGGAAAAAGGTGTTTTGGGCGTGTGGCACATGTAGGAGTCGGGTTTCGGGTTTGTTTCGGGACTTAAGTTGACTCGGGAATAGTTAAATGAAGTTCGGGTTGAAACCGTAAAACCTACTCTTTAATTCCGAATAAATTCAAAATAATTATATTAAATTATCATAAATTCAAATAAATCGTAATAAATTAAAATAAATTAAATTTATTACTTTTCAAATATAATTTCGGTCTTTCAAATTACGGGGTGTTACAGATTTGATAAATCGACTCCAACCCAATTCATCCATCCTTTCATATCACACGGATTCCCAATTGCGGAATTGTCACTCAAGTATAATAACATTCCTTTTGTTCAAATATTCAACACAACCTCAAAGGTTTCTTTAAGTGAAGGACTAACAAATACTCTCTTATACTCGGTCATTTTCGAGTCTATAGCCCACGAGTTCATTATTATCAAAGTACAACCTCAAGTCAAACATCATCATTAACGTCCCAAGGTATTTCCATCATAACTCACATCATAATCCTCAAGTAATATGGTTCAACTTACCGAAACCTTACTACTTCAAACGAGTCTCCAATACCATAAGATAAGATCATATCTTTAAATCCAAGAACTATAGCCAAATGCCTTTCCACCAAGCCTATACTCACAAACACACAATAGGAAACCATGCACAAGAAGTCGCTTAACCTCAAAAGTATTTCTCACCTCAAGATATCATTCAAAACTTCTTATTTACACCAATTAGACATATCATAAGCATGGTCTTCAAAACAATACTAAACTTCTAAGTCCAAAAGACTAAATTACTAATGAGTTAAGAAGTCATAGCCAACTCATTCAACCTTACACCATCGAATATCATGAACTATTACACACAAGTCATGACAAGCATCAAGCATTAAAATCATCCAACTTATCTTACTACCTTTCCTTAGAGATACAACCAATCATCAATATAGGGTGAATTAAGATCTACACCATTTTCCTCAAATCACAAATTCATTCTAACAAATACTAATATTCCACAAAATTTAAAGTTCTTCCGACCAAGTACAATATGCCACAAACAAATGGGTAAGGCATCCACAAAAAAAATATTACAAGAGGAAGGTAAGGATACCAATGGTAAGATGGAGGAACTATCAAGAGTAATTTCCAAGAGGCAAACAAGATGGAAGAGAAAGAAGCACCTAGATAGAAGGAAGAGAGCATAATACAATAAGGATGAGAGAATTCATAGATGAGGAAGAAATACACTTTAATTAGACTTGTCAATCTTCAATCTTCGGTAAAGGATACTTTTTCTAAGTAACACAATGATCCACCTCAAAACGGTATATACAAACAAACATAACATCACTCAACACAATCAAACAAACAAGTTAGAACCTAACAAACATCAAGTACACCACAGACTACCACCTTAGGTCCTTAAGTCTACCCATCTCTCATTTATTATTTCAAGGTCAAGTAGTTTAAGTTTAGGGTTCACGTGTGTGCGTCGGGAGCGATAAAGCTCTGATACCAAGTGTGACAACCCTCGCGAATGCGGAAATAAAACATACAAGCATGTGATTTAATTTGCGGAAATACGGTGTTTTTAAAACTTTTTACATGCAAATAGAAAATACGAGGAGTGTCAAATATTACAAACTAAAGTATGAAATACAACAAGAGACGTAGTCTCTCAAAATGTTAACCAACAACAAAGTTATTAGCAACTAGCTAATCAACGCCTAGAGGTGTTTCATCCAGGGACAACGCCCGCTAGCTCACACCCGAACCCAAAATACCACAAGCAAAAAGCAATCCCATCAAGCAACCTGTTCATCCATGAAAAACATGAACGCCACAGTCAGTGCGGAGTAACTCCGGGTTCTCCCAGCCATATCACCATAAACGTACATAGAAGGAAATACAAAAGTAAAATCATGCATATATAAATATACATGTGAGATACGATAAGAATAAATAGGCAATTCGATAAATAATGATAAGAGCATAAGAGGTACAAATCCGAATCCAACATGTTATTCAAAGACTCGGGGAAGACACTCTTAGGCAACCGAATACGCTCACTAGGGCTTACATCTCACGGTTAGCGGTATAAGTTTGATAAGATTGAGACTCGACAAACAAAACATGCCAAGTCATTCAATGATCAATCATATAATCATTCATGTAATCATCCATCCAAACACACCGACACAATGACGACATCTCTCACGGTAAATGAAACACACTAGCACCGTGTACATGGCAAGTATGATTAAAAGGCATCCACGGGATAAGACATATACCCTGAACGCATACACGATTCAATTCATTTCGTATATGTAGACTAATTTCCTCTTGGTAGGACGACGATAATAATACGGTCCTAGTCTAAACCTGGCCAGACTCTCGGAATAAATCATGTTCCGATTCGACACGCGATGACGTTTCGCATCCAAGACTCGGTCTTACCAAAATAAACGCCGAGTACCCCAAATTCGGTAGATCAATTCACGAAAGAGGCGGAAAAGAGCTCAAGCCTCATAACAAGCGGTACGCTACATGCAAATAACACCACCTCGCAAGTACAAAACATTTGACGGCCGGGTCGATCAACGCATAGCGTTCAACTCCCAACAACGTCGTCGTATGCCTACTACACATGCAATTAAGCAGTAGGATACCTCTCCGTTCCGACATTCCAGCCTTACGAATGGGAAGGTAGCCAAGGGAATGAGAGTACAAAGCACAAGACAAAATAGTGCTCAAACCGTATCATTTGTAAAAACCGACTCAAAGTGGGACATAGCAAAAACCGTCACAAAACATGTGAATATAGCATTATATAAATGTAACTATGATAAACATGAATCAATACATGATATATAAGCATTAGACCAAGTTTAAGAAGCATAATAAATAAGAAACATTGATACCTCTCCAAAACAACAAGTTTGGAAACTAACTAAAACAAGGGTTCACTTCAAACTGTCATAACTAGAGTTCTAGACATGAAAATACAGAAATTCTAAGTCGAGGTGATAGCTTATCCTCTTACGGTTCCAACGAATGGTCACAAACCCAAAACAAGCAAGTAAGGAAGGAGATATGATCATTCTACCAAAAACGGTCAGTGCAGTGAAACTGCACAAGTCACCCGAGAACAACAAACACCATTTCTATCATTTCCAATTTTCATAATTCACTTCTATCAACTATCAACAATCAATATTCATCATCAAAAATCATCAAATAACAACAATCATCATCCATAACATAACTCCTAAACTTACTAATCGTAATCTAATACGAATTCTAGCATATAAAGCATGTAAAACACGTAAATGATATCG
>JAIUZE010007204.1:0-10457 GCA_022085475.1 Heliosperma pusillum | reverse complement strand
AGATGCAAGCCGGCTAAGGTTGATAGAGTTTGGATTACCGGTTGTTAACTGATTCACATGATATTATGTTGGATTAGGGTTTGAGTGTATCATGGCCATGTTACTAGGTAACCTCTGAGCTAGCATACCAGCTTCCCTACCTCGTGTCATAGTTTATTATCGGATTCACATGATAGCTTTCATATGCTAGGTTATATGTTAGTTAATTGTTTCATAACATGAAAAGCATATCATATATGTTAAGGTTTTGTATTTTCTATATACATTGCTTTTATGTTATTCATGTTTCATTAAACTCGACAATTCGTGGCTGGGAGAACTCGGAGTTACTCCCCACTGACTGTGGCTTCCGTGTTTATATTTAATGCGGTTGGCAGGTTTGTGATGCATACTTGGGTACATTGACGAGCTAACGAGCGAAGTATTTACCTTGGACCTATATTCGGTTCTTTAGGATTGTATATTATTATACACTCTTTTATTTCGTATTTATACGGGAAACATGTCTCCCGTTTTGGATATTTATTTTGTATAATATTATTTCCTTTTGTTGAACCGTTTTATTCTAAGACACCTTCTTATGATGAATATATTTAATAGTAGGTTCCGGTTTTAAAATGTACCGATTTTCACTAAAGTGAACCTATTAGAAACGTATTCTCATATTTTATTTATTTAAATTATTTTTTTTCCTTCCGCAAATTTGAGGGTGTCACAACACCTCTATGATTTTTAAGAAAAGTGTTGCTTTTTTTTTTTAATACTATATAGTTTTTTTGAATTCGAGACCATTAAGACGAAAAAAAGTTCTCCCGCACGAGTTCTAACACCGTTGCATTTCTAAGGCTTAAACTCGAGGCCTCTACTTAAGTTAGAATAACCTTTTACCAGTTAATCTAAGTGCTTTTTAGTGGGTTTTAATAATAGAACTAGTGCATATCCCGTGCTAATACATGATATTCTAAATTGTATTATTATCGTATACATGTTTTAGTAATTAAAGAAACAATACTTATTGCGTGAGACGGTCAAAAATACTTTGAGACAGTTCCAATACATGCGTAAGAAGATAACTCGTTTAATTTAAAATTATCCGTCTCGCAGTATAATATACTCTGATCCTATAATTTGTGTTAAAATAAAACTGTACCCTATAATTTGTGTGAAAAAAATAAATTAAAATTCATTGCAATTTGTCATTTTCAAATATTGTGTAAAAGACTAAAAAAACAACTTTTTTGTGTAAGAGCTTACAAAAACTAATTGTCATTTAATAAGTCATCCTTATTTAAGAAAGCAACAACCACATAGCTGAGGTGTCGCTCTGTGGTTGAAAGTCAATTTTTCAAAGAAACATCTTTATTTCCTGAATTTATGCTCGTTCTACAATCAATTTAATTTGATTTACATGGAATTAAATGAACAAGTTTAAATCCACGAAAATATATTGACTACTTTATTTATCAAAATAAGAAAACCTTAAATAGCAAAAAAAACACATCTTAAAAACGAAAAAATCGAAGTATATAATTAATATGAACATAATAAGAGTAGAAAAAAAGGAGCAAATCTC
Organism: Heliosperma pusillum; assembly: GCA_022085475.1. Taxonomy (NCBI): domain Eukaryota; kingdom Viridiplantae; phylum Streptophyta; class Magnoliopsida; order Caryophyllales; family Caryophyllaceae; genus Heliosperma; species Heliosperma pusillum. Next base: position 8,884 of record JAIUZE010007204.1, on the reverse strand, counting down.
AATATGTTCATTTATGAAATAGTTACAATTCAAATAAAACAATGATTTAAAAATAGAGAAAATAGATAATGAATTAAAGACGGAGAGAAATTACAGAAACTTAAAGATGTTTAGAATAAACATTATTTCCTCCGTTCCATTTGGTTGTATACGTTTGCTTTATCACGTATGTCAACGCTCTTTTTGTTTTGTTTATATCTTTACTTACATATTATTAAAAATTATAAAATTTTGATATTAATATTGTTCTCGGTAAGACAATTTAAACAAGATCTCACATGACTATCTTTTATGTTATATATTAGAAGTTGTATTAAAGATTCTTCTAACTTATGAATAGTACCCAAAAAGCAAACGTATACAACTAAATGGAACGGAGGAAGTATAATTTATCAATTGTGTATAAACTGCAGAAAATAAAATAAAAAAGGGTAAAAGAGAAGAAGTTATTGAAATCGAAAAAACAAAATAGAAAGGACTCATCTTTGATAAAATGGTTTCGTGTTAGAGAGTCTAGGGTTTAGTATAAGACGTCAAGATGACGGCTACGGTACGACGGCTATCATTAGTATTTGGTAATACTTAAGGTTTATTGTAAGGTATTATAAATACCGATCATTCTATGTTATCAACAACACAACTCAATAATACAATTCCTTTCTCAATTTCTAATATGGTATCAGAGCCTCTTTCCTAGAGGACTCTACAAAAATCGCTTCCGCTACCTCGCCGGTGGGTTGATAATGTAAGAAACCTACCGGCGGGATTCGTTATGTACTATCTAATTTTATACAAAAAAAAAAAAAATATGTTCCGTATTATTTTGTCAGCCATCCGTATTTGTACTATTAAAAAAAAAAAAATGTTGGTGTGCTCTTGTGTCTCCCTCAAAGACCAAGGTTGCTTACACTAACAAATAATGGTAGTCATAAAGCAAAGGCAATTTGTTTGATACTTTGTCTTGATTTTGTCATCCCCTAAATTTTATGCGCGTGCACTATCATCAATTTCAATCTCTTTGAAATTAAAAGTTTTCAAATTCATTCAAGGTGGTTCAAAATTTGACTGGCGAGTTACGCGATTAAATTTGGAGTCCGAAAGATTAACGTTCTCCAATTATTGAATTTGACGGAAAGTTTTCCGTTTTATTGAAATTTGTTTAGGTTCGATTAGTGTTCCTAGCAAATTATTTGATATTCGACAAGTCCGAAAAGCTTAACGTTCTTGTTCGAAGAAATTTTCTAACGAGTTTTATACTCGTTCATCTTACCAACCTTGCGAATATGAAGATGATAATGAAGCCAAAGAAGATGAAGATTGATTTTTTTTCTCTTATTTTATTGTTTGTGCAAACTCATGGAAATTTTTATCAAAATTACCATGAGTTTGAGGGGGGATGTTAGAGAGTCTAGGGTTTAGTATAAGACGTCAAGATGACGGCTACGGTACGACGGCTATCATTAGTATTTGGTAATACTTAGGGTTTATTGTAAGGTATTATAAATACCGATCATTCTATGTTATCAACAACACAACTCATTATGCATTATTCCCTTCATAAACTTATCATTTCGGAAAAACAATTGAAACATGAATGATGATAATGGCTTAAGTAGTCTTATTTTTAGGGGGCTGCGAAACATCGTCGACGTTTTATAAAACATCGTCGACGTTTTTTAAAAAAAAGACCACTACTACCCTTTTCTCTCCTTCCTCTCTCTAACTTTTTCTCTAAAATTCAAAAATCTCATAAACTAATCTAAACAACTTCCACAAAAATTTGAAAGACGGTTTTCATATCAAATTAAACGGTAGTCAATGGCGGACAATGAATCATCGGTACGTTATGCATATTCTTTAACGTAATTTTTGTTTTGTTTCTTTAGTTTTCCATTAACGTAAATTTGAAAGACGGTTTCCATTGCTTTCTTTGTTAGTGTTCCGTTACTAGCCTATGACATTTGTTGATTCTTGAACACCCTTGTGTAGTCGACTTATAGCTTTTATACCGAATTCATGAGGGTTTTGGACGATTTAGGGTAGGTAACGTCTATATTGGACGTTGATATGAAGAACCAACGTCCAATATAGAAGTTGATGATCAATAATGACGTCTCATATAGACGTTGATACTCCCTTTCAACGTCCAAACTGGACGTTATTCTCAATGAATAACGTCTGCTGTAGACGTTGGCGCTCATCACCAACGTCCAATATGGACGTTGATCTATGTGTATAACGTTTGGCCTAGACGTTGACAACCGATATCAACGTCTAGGTAGGACGTTATATATATAGATCAACGTCCATTGTGGACGTTATGTATATGCTGCAACGTTTTTTTTAAGTTTGCTTGCGTATTTTCGTGTTTTCGAGTAATTTCTCGTGTTTTCGCATGGTTTATTTAAGTTTTAATGTAATTTCCGCTTGTAAACAGGATTCATTTGAGGAATTTGTCGATAACGGGTTCGATTTCAACCCTTTATTTGTGACGGATATAGGATTTGATACTCGTGACGAAGCGTTTGATTGGGCCCAAAAGATAGCGTTTGCTAATGGGTTTGCATTGGTGAAAGCAACTAATGGAGCGAAAAACCGTAGCGAACCCGACTTGTTATCTTCATATTTGCGTTGTTCTAGGTACGGGAGGCCACCGGGAGAGTATGATCCCGATAATCCTAGGAAACAATCCGGTTCACCTAAATGTGATTGCAAATTTCGTATTCGAGCCGTGCAAAACAAGTTTCGGGGATTGGAGGATAAACCCAAGATACTTTGGAACATTGTGATTGCCGTTGGTTTTGGGAAGCACAACCACAAGTTGGTAAAGTACAAGGATGGACATAGGCATTTTGCGGGTTTAACTGAAGAAGAGAAAGAGTATGTGAAACAACAAATCCGGGCCTCGATTCCCCCGAGAGATATTAAAAACGGTCTTCATCAAAGAACCCCGGAAAAACCGCAACCCTCAAGCACCCAAATATATAGTGAGACAACCAAGATGAGGCGTGAAATGAGAGGGAATCGAAATCCCGCTCAACAAATGTTGTCCTTAGCTGTAGAAGCGAAATATGTGCATTGGCATGAGAAGAATCCTGAGACATGTGAGCTTTCTCATGTTTTCATGTCTCATCCGGAAGCCGTGAAGCTGTTTCGTACCTATCCACATGTTGTGCTTATTGATTCGACATACAAGACCAATGTGTACAAGATGACACTCGTTGAGCTTGTTGGTGTCACACCATGTGGATCTTCATTCTTGATTGCTTGTGTATTGATTCCTTCTGAGTCGGAAGATGGGTACAAATGGTTATTGAAGAAGTTGGGAATGCTTCTCGAGTTCACCGAAGCATCTATTTCAGCGTTTGTCACTGATCGGGAGTTGGGTTTGATCGCGGCTCTACGGTCCGTCTATCCTCTTACACCTCACTTGTTGTGTCGTTGGCACTTGAACCGTGCTGTTGAGAGCAAAGCACAATCGTGGTCAAAGCATGAGTGGCGCACAAAGCAAATCATGTGCAATGAAGAGCATGGTTGGAATGGAGTGATAAATGCTACTACAAAGGAAGAGTACGAGTTGCGTTGGGCCGCCTTTTGTAAAAATTGGATGGTAGTGGCGACTTATGCGGCAAAAACATGGGGCCCGTACTCAACAGGGTTCATATTATGCTACACGAACCGGTATTTCCATCTTGGAAACACGGCTACTTCCCGGGTGGAGTCCTCTCATTCTCTTTTGAAGGCTTGGTTGAAAAGTTCTAGCCTAACCCTTGATACTATGTGGTCCCGTATTCATTCTATGCTTGAAGGACAACACTCCAAAATAAGAAAAGAGCTCGAGGAGTCAAGAAGTAAACCTCGTCATACATCTCATTTGTTTTCTTTGTTGAAAGGAAAGGTGTCCTTAAAAGCCATCGGGATTATGGAAAACGAAACTAAGAGGGGAATTGAGTTAGGGATCGGGTTGGTTAATGGATGCGGTTGTGCTTTAAGAACTACTCATGGCTTACCTTGTGCTTGTCTCTTGGTTGGTTTGAAAAACAATGATGAGAGAGTTCACCTTGATCAAGTTCATTCATTTTGGAGGACATTGGAGTATGGCAATGATGACACAATGCCGAAAAACGATAATGATGCCTTTGAAGAGCTCGTCAATGAAATGAGGAGTAGTGATCCGGCAAGTAAGAGATCTTTTATTGAGAAGATGCGCACCTTTCTTCATCCGGAAGACGAGTACGTATTGCCACCCCCTGTTAGAGAAAACCCCAAAGGGTCGACCAAGAGGATCTACTACTAGGAACAAGTCATTTTTTGAACATGTAAAGAGGAAGTTTGGGACACCTGGTTCAGATGGATCGACGACTACTCAACAAACAACAGTTGGTGATTTTGATGAGGTGAGGGTCGGTGCACCTTTGGAATTGGCTTACACTAGGGGTCCTTTGTCAAGCTGGAATAAAAGATGGGGGGTCCCGGAGGAGATGTGGTGTTTTTTTGATGGTTGGGTGGATGTAGGTGATGATGGTCATTGTGGTTTTCGAGTATTGTCTCATGCTGTCCGTGGTCGAGAAACTGACCATCTAGTGATGCGAGAATGGTGTGCTCGAGAGATTAGGGGTTTTGAGGTGTACAAGGATTATTTTGATGCGGCCTACGTCACAGATAATGGTTTTACTATGTTTGACAACACTTTGAGGCGCATTGAATTTTCCAACAACACCGGTTGTGGTCAAGAACATTGGATGCATGACGTTGATCTTTATGTTTTCGCATCGTTGTTTAACTAGGCAATTTGTGTCATAGGTAAGGCCCCGTCTAGTCCGAGTACATGGCAATGTAGTACATTTTTGCCTTTAAGAAGTTGTCCTCAAAGTCCGGTCCCATATGGTGTTTTGTGGATTTTAAATCACCACCAACATTGGATGCGGTTGCATTGTAGTGGACCACCTCAAGAAGTTCCAATGCCTCCAATAGAGATGACTTGGGCGGGGTATAGAGAACAAAATGTTGCACACTATGAAGATTTGTACAAGACAAATTTCGAAAACTGGCACACATGTATGGGAACGACACCTAGAGTGCGTCGCACAAGAAGGGATAAGTCTTGATTGTTGTACTTGTGTAATTGATGGATATTTATGTATTAATTTTTCTTCTTTTATCTCAATTTTTTTTTTGATTAACTAAAATTGACAATACTCGAATAAAGCTGAAATACATTAAGAAAGTACTCGAATAAAGCTGACATACATTAATAAAGCTGACATACATTAATAAAGTACTCGAATAAAGCTGACATACATTAATAAAGCTGACGACTTTAATAAAGTTCTGAGCATGATGTGACAACTCAACTGACCACTTTAATAAAGTTCCGGAAATGATGTGACAACTCAACTGACGACTTTATTCATTAATTAAAAACTGATAAATATTACAACGATCAAGTACAGAACCAACAATTAATCAGCGTTAAATACATTACATTAACACTTAATCAGTTGAATATCCTTCGGATGAAGAACCATTAGGCCTATAAATTTCCTCCTCTATGTAAGTTACATACATTTCATAGGTTTTAAGACTCTGAAATGGTCCCACGAACATCCGGCCGTCCCCTTCACATAGAGAGTGTAAGGTCCTATATGGGACAACTGTTAAACACCTCTTGAACAGTTCAACTATCTCCAACCTCACTTTCTCCCACTCATTTCGCTTCAGGATGACATTTTCTGGATTTAAAAATTAATCTGGTTAATAATGTCACAAACTTGATTGATTAGAAAAATTTGACAACAGATTATAAGTAATGATACCTTCAGTTACGTTCATAGGATGAATGGAAGGGTTGTTGAGACCGTAAATAGGTCCATGCATTAGTTGAAGCGATGATAGAGGAGGATTGCCACGACTTATGAAATTATTAAGTACATGATTATTCAACACAATCATTAGGGGGTCGAATAGTAAGGGAAACTCGTTAACTATCTCGTTAATTTTATTCTGATAATAATTTACTAGTTGTATGTTAGTCATCACCATGATTAAAGTATAGGATAATAGAGGTAATATATTTTAAGAGTAGAGAGAAGATAGTGAGTTGTGTGGAAATAATTTGTTGGGTAAAGGGTTTATATAGAGAAAATGCTAGGGTTTTCATGTTTTGGCCATTACATAATTCAAAACATAAACTAATAATAATAAAAATAAAAGTACCATTACATAATTCAAACATAAAATAATCTAAAATAATCCGTAGAAACACAATACAACAAATAAAACATAACTAAATAATCAAACGTCGTCATGTCCTACATCGTCGTCGTCGTCGTCCTCCGGGTTCCTGAAGTAGCCGGCCATATCTGTAACCAACCGCTGAACACACGATGTCATCGCCTGCTGAGTAGGCTGTCTGTAGATAAGTGAGAACCTCCATGCAAGAGCTCTGCCGAACTCCGGCTCATCCAAAAGAGGCACCGTAGAAAACTTGGTACGACGGCCAGGAGGAAAAAAATACGGGTGGGAGGACTTCGTGTACCATGTCATGTAACGATCGACCGTGTCAAACGGCATCGTGACTGGGTGTGAACGGTCTCTCAAAACAATCCGAGCCTCCGGGAGCCCCCACTCCGAATCAGGAAACTCCCCATAATACAACCTATAACCCGCCTTCGGTGAAGGCGGACGATGCTCAACAGCTGGCGTAATCATAGCGGTCGGGATAGGCTGGACATACCCAAACTGACGCAAAAAACGATCAGGCTGATATGGCTCTACTACATCAAGAAATCTAATCAACCCCGAATAAAGCGATGTCCTACAAGACCGATGTGAACCAACACCGTAAGGGGTCCAACGGATATGCTCCGCCCTAAGCCCGTCTAGCCTCTGACGGTGCTCATCTAGAATCTTCTCCTCCCCCTTAAACCCAGGAACCCGTGACCAAGCCTCCACCAATGGTCTACCCTCAACATAGTATCCTGCATGAGGTCGGAAATGGGGAAAATACTCATATATCCAAGCCTGCAGCAACGGCAAACACCCGCTAAGCCCACGAGCATCTCTCCGCGACGCCATACCCAACTGACGGTACAAGTACGCCAATGTCGCAGCCCCCCAAGCATACTCACCAAAACTATCCCAGTCATCAAACAAATGAAGCATCCGGGCCACTACCCTATCACTAGACTTGTCCGTGAACAATGTCTGTCCAACCAACAACATCAAGTACGCCCTCAGCGACTCATCATGGCGACCCGTCTCCACAACCTCCCTCAACTTCTGGGTCGACAACCCACCACTCCTATAATATGGTGGCTCGACATCCTGAAAAGCCAGCCCAAATAGAGTAGCCATCTTCTCCCTCAAGCCTGCATCATCCCTCGTGCTACCCTCCTCCTGCTCCACCATACCCTCCACAAAAACCCTAACGCCACTCACCTTTATCCCTAGAATACGCTGAACATCATGTAATAAGATAGTGATCTCTCCAAAAGGCATGTGGAAACTGTTAGTATCCGGCTGCCACCTCTCTACAAATGCACTACATAGATTTTCATCTATGCCGGTGGTCACACAACTCATCAAAACACCAAGCCCACTCTCACTAACTCTCAGGGCAACCAGCTCCGGCACCTTCATCCCGTTCATAGCCTTCATACAACCGGGCCTCTCGTAACACTTGAGCCACGTTCTCGCCGGCTTGGCCTCCGTCCAACTCTTATAAGCCACGTGCCCACCAAAACTACGTAAGACGTTGAGGTGAACCGGTCCTCCCTCAACCACGCCACTAAGACGCCAAGACAAATCCATCTTCGTCTTCTTCCTCCCCGTGCTAGATGAACCCTGACTAACCGGCACATATCGTCCTCTACCAACCTGTACCACCTTCTTACCTGTTGGTTCAGCTACCTGGTTCTCTACAAAACACTCGTCATCGGGCTGCTCTGCCGCCTCCTCCGACTCAGATCCTGAACCGCCGTCAACATTACCATCATCAACGGCCTCTAACCTATAAAAAACTGACGGAAAAACAGTCTCGCTCCCAGCAGGCGGCGGGGGCGTAGGGGAAACGTCCGTACCCTCTGACTGAGTAGGACGAAAGACAACTCCGGCTTGACGCACACCGGGTAAGCGCCGCTTAGATGCCGTCACTTTTCGGCCTTTCGTACGATCAGGGACCACCATAATGTTTTTTTCTTTATCCATCTGCATATACGATAATATAGTGTTATGAAATAACTTATAACATATGAAATAACGAATAAAGCATAATTTCAAACGCGATAAAAAACGTATAAAACGTTATTTCAATAGCGATCGATAACTTTACGAGAAAAAATATAATTTTTACACGAATCAAACTACATATGTTTTAGAAAAAATAAAAATTAATGTGAATATTACGTTTATATCAATAACAAAGAAAAAAAACGTCGATACCCAACACCAACGTTCAAACTGAACGTTGGTATCAGTGACCAACGTCTGGTTTGGACGTTGGTGTCACTGACCAACGTCCAAACTGAACGTTGGTGTCACTGACCAACGTCCAGACCAGACGTTGGTCACTGATACCAACGTTCAGTCTGAACGTTGGTATCAGTGACCAACGTCTGGTCTGGACGTTGGTCAGTGACACCAACGTTCAGTTTGGACGTTGGTCAGTGACACCAACGTCTATCCACCGGCTTATTCAACCTAATTTCCCCAATACAAGCGTCCAAACTCCATCCAACAACAATCACAACCCGTCTTCAACAACACAACACAATCACTAAACTAATTCTAATTCTAATTTGAAAAACAAACAACAATTTACTAACAACAACTACTAATTCAAATAATAACTAACTAAAAGAAGGAAACTTACTTGAACAAGGGG
>JAIUZE010007203.1:0-13630 GCA_022085475.1 Heliosperma pusillum | reverse complement strand
CCGATTCGAAATGCGATAAACATTTCGCATCCAAGACTCGGTCAATCAAATAGACGCCGAGTACCCCAAATTCGGTCGACATTCACGAAAGAGGCGGAAAAGAGCTCTAGCCACATAACAAGCGGTACGCTACATGCAAATAACACCACCTCCCAAGTATACAACATTTGACGGCCGGGTCGATCAACGCATAGCGTTCAACTCCCAACAACGTCGTCATATGCCCACTAACACATGCATTTAAGCAGTAGGATACCTCTCCGTTCCGACATTCCAGCCTTACGAACGGGAAGGTAGCCAAGGGAATGAGAATACAAAGCACAATACAAAATAGTGCTCAAACCGACTCATTTGTAAAAACCGACTCAAAGCGGGAACATATCGAAAACCGTCACCAAAACATGTGATACAAGCGAAAGAGATATTGTGACACCCTCAAATTTGCGGAAAGAAAAAAATAATTTAAATACATAATGAAGGTGTCTGAAATAAAAAGGTTCATTACAAAAGAAAAATACTATTATACAAAAGAATTATACAAGACGGGGGACATATCTCCCGTATAAATACGGAAATAAAAGAGTGTATAATAATATACAATCTAAGAACCGAATATAGGTCCAAGGTAAATACTTCGCGCGCTAGCTCGTCAATGTACCCAAAGTATGCATCACCACCTGTTCGACCGCATTAAATATAAACACGGAAGCCACAGTCAGTGGGGAGTAACTCCGAGTTCTCCCAGCCACGAAATGTCAATGTTAATAAAACATGAATAACATAAAAGCAATGTATATGAACAATACAAAACTTTAACATATATGATATGCTTTTCATGTTATGAAACAGAAAACTAACAAATAACCTAGCATGTGAAAGCTATCATGTGAAACCGATAATAAACTATAACTCGAGGTAGGGAAGCTGGTATGCTAGCTCAGAGGTTCCTCTCAGAAACATGGCCGTGATACACTCAAACCCTATCAACACGTAATCATGTGAATCAGTTAACAACCAGTAATCCAAACTCTATCAATCTTAGCCGGCTTGCATCTCACCTTTTAAAACTCATAGAATCATACAAACATGGAACGGACCAATACTTCTACAAACAGGCATAAATTCTTAGCACCGTCAATAGAAGACTTCTGTAACTCAAGTCTATACCACGAGGTAGGATATACTTAAATATTTAGGCTCAGCGGTCACTCCAGTAACATGGCCCAAATACCAAGCACACATCTAGGCTCAGCGGTTACACTAATAACATGGCCCCGATCCAAAGCACATATCTTAGCTCAGAGGTTCCTCTCAGAAACATGTCCAAGATACGACTCAACCCTAAACCTAGACTGCGCAGACCCAGAGAAATGCGGAAAAACATCGCATCCAAGACCCATGATACAATCACATGAGTACACCCTAAGAAGATCCATCAAAGGGGTTGGCTAGTACTTAAAATGGCTCCATTTCCCAAAGTGGAAACAATGGCAGCCATACCCCGACTTGGATATAAACCCACCAAGCCGGGACACAGAAGCTATCAAGCGGCAAAATCCATATGCTCGTTAAAGATAGTACGGGCCTATCAATGTCATGGTCCAAGATACTCATTTAGAATTAGAATGGTCAAGACGCCATATACTCATAATTCTCTAGGGGTACTTAGTCAACACGACACCAACCATATAATAAAACAGTCACGGGAAAAACATCCTATCATGTGACTAATTTCATATAAAGAATAACCAAATATCATCGCCTCATATCTACTACGGCTAATTCATTAATTAAATACATCCTTACTTGAAGACAAATCCCCGACCCGAGTCCCGCGACGGGTCATCAGTCAAAACGGGGCTGACTAGATCTTAGTTTGACCAAACCCGTTTGGTCAAACCGGCTAGAAACAGAGTCTTAGCCCTCGAGGCTTGAACATAAAAATATCACAATCATTTCATGTTATTTCATTCTATTTCTAACATGTGAATTATTAAATCGTACAACCACCCGCTTGACTTAAAGGATATCAAATTAAACTACGGTCTCGTCTTATAATTGCTAACATGTGAGAAATAATAATTTTATGAAAAATACTTTTAATTAAATAATTTACTTATTAAAATTTCCCACTTGCTAAATATTACAAAACACGATAAAAAAATGACGATAACTCAAAAACCGCCACAAGTCCCACAAGGGAACCCACGGGCTGATTTGGGCCAACATGACACGGGCCTGGACTGGGCCCCACGGCTGGTTTGGGCTGATTTGGGCTGATTTTTACAACTTTCCTAAAACCGTTTCCTAATATTTCCCGCATGCTTTAACATATTTAAAACCCGCCAAAACAACAATTAAACAATCAAACATCGACACAACCCAAAGACCAAAACCCGGACCCACCAAGGACCAACCCAGACCGGCTGGACCGGCCTGAACCGGTCTGACCAGCCTGAACCGGCCGGTTCACCACCCACCATACCCGGCCACTTCCACGGCCACCACAACCACCACCCCAAATTACTCCTAACATCATTTTAATTAACAACATCCATTTTTAACATCCAATTCAACCATCATGCATATTAAATCATGATTATAAATAGATCATCCAAATTCATCAAGAATACTAAACCACATGGAAATTCCATACAACTTATAAAAAAAAAACATTACTTATCATGTTACTAATCCAAAAACCGTAAACCATAAACAACAACTAAGCTATGTAACATTTATCCGTCGAGTAACTCGGAATCGTTACCTTAGCTAGCTAAAATCAGTAGCACCAAAATAATAAGAACTAAGAAAATAAGAAACCCGTCTTCTAATCTTCTCCTAAAATATACGAGTCACCAAACTCGTCTTCAAAATCTTCCCCTATAAGAAATGACAAGAAAAACATTATTAGAACTTAAAATTTGATTTTCCATAATTAAAGTCTTGAAAACGATTTTGTCGGAATTGGAAATAAAACGTACTTGAAGATGGAGAGCGAAGAGGAGATTCTAGAAATATAAGTTAGGACTGATTTAATTAAGAAATGAAGGTTTGATGAAGGTTTTGCTCAAGCGACGTGAAAGACGGATGAAGACGCGAAGAACGCTCAAGAACGATTAAAGAAAGGGATATTTTGATCTTTATTTGATTTGTTGAAAGATGAAAAGTTGTTTGTGAGTAGGAATGAGTGGATGAGTGCCGTGTAAATATAGGCCAAAATAGTGAGTTGGGTTTTGTAATTGTTGTTATGGAATTGACCCGGTATAATAATTATATTACCGTAATTAATTAGATCTTAAGTTAATTGAATTAAATATCAAGATATTATGTTATTGTAATGAAAAGAAAGAAAATATCAAGGTCAAAGAGAGAAGAAAAACCGTGCGGATAGGAGAGAAAGCGGGTCTGATTTTGAGCGATTTGCGTAATTTTCGTTAACTGATCGATAAAGTTGAAAATATCTTAGATATTCTTATTAAGTTAATCAAAAGAATTAAAATATCTAACGTGAGTGGAAAACGATACCCTGGGCGTGGGACTCATGCCAAAGTTCGAGTTCGGTTTCGTTTCGCGCTTTAACGATGACTAAACCCCCCTCGGGAATAGTTAAATGATGTTCGGTTTAACAACGTAAAAGTTATTCTTTAAATTTCCGAATAATTCAAAATAATTAGATTAATTAAGACACATCATAATAATCTTAATAAAAATAAATAAAAAATATTATTTTTTTAAATTAATTTTCGTCTTTCAAACTTACAGGCGAGTCGGAAAAGTCAACGGATCAAGTCGACTTAAAATCCGAGAAATTCAAAATGACTTAAAAAAGTCAAGAAAAGTTATAACGACTTAAAATCAAGAAAAGTCAATGACGACTTTTAAAAGTCAAGGAAAAGTCAAAGACGACTTAAAAGTCAAGAAAAGTCAAAGATAACTAAAAACGGTCTTTTCATGAAATCCCTCAAAAATTCCAAATACGAACGCGGAATTTCAAAATACGACTCCGAACGAAAATTTCTATTTTAAAACTTAAGTTCTACTGAAAAGTGTTAGTAAATATTTTCACTAGGAAAAATTGGGTACTTTTCGGGTTGTTACAGCGCGAGCAACTTTGTTGTTGTGAAAGATGTTCTTGACACAGAGCCAAGCTTCGTAGGCAGTGGACTCGGGTTCAAGGACACGAGCAAGAAGGTCGTCGAACAGCGTTCCAAAAATCCATTGGAGCACGTGGGAGTCAATCTCAGTCCATTCAACGAAGGACGGGTCGGCCGAAGCCGGTTTGGCCATACCATCGATGTGAGCGAGGACTTTGTGACCACGAGCATGAAGGGTGAATAAATTCACCCATGTTGTGTATGTGACTTTAATGCCGTCTAAAATGCGAACTTTGTTTTGAATATTGTTAACGGAATAGACGGGATGAAGGGAAGGTTTGGGTGGGGGAGTTGCGTCGGCACCGGCCATAGTGGCGTGAGGCTAGGCTGACGGTGGACACAAGGACTGCCGAAGCAAAGAGTTTGAACAGGGTAAGGAGGCTAGATCGTTAACCTAGTCTGATACCATGTAAGATTGTATAATCCCCTAACTTGGGTGATTATGGTTTTCTCATATATATAGTAATGCAATACAATAGTTTAGTTAGATTACAATTACCTAAATATTTATCAGTTTCCTAAATACATGGGAACATGATATTTACAATATTTATTGACTAATAAATACAAACAAAGTTAGTGGGGACTAATTTTGAGTTCTAAATCAGTTTAGATAATTAGTTTGAGCTTAAATACGATTTAAGTCTTGATTATTGATTTTTAATTGTTAAAAATCGATAAAATACATAAAACCAAGCTAGAATGAGCATGATAAGTATTAAGGGCGATTTTGGCATGATTTTTACAGCATTTTATTTATGTTGTTATTGTTCAATGAATGAATGTCATTTATTTAACTTTTAATGCAAGTTGTACCTAGTATGGCCTAGATTATTTTAATCAGTATTACCCGTAATGTAAGGGAATACCGATTCGGTTGTAATTTTATTTGCGATCTCGTATCGCCGTTTGTAATAATTTAATTTCATTTTTTATATCAAATGTATAATAAGAATTTTATTTGTATCTTTTTGTAATTAATTATTATGAAGACGGAGATTCCCGAAGTCGGTGTTCCAAAAGACGGTGCCTTTTTGGAGCATGTACCGTGAAGAGGCAAGGGGCCAAGGAGTTGGTTTCCGATTTTGTAATCGTCTAGTTAATTGGATTAGCTAGGTGGCCATACTAGGATTTATTATTTGCTTGCTTTATGTTTTTCCGCTCATGCCAAAATCGCCAACATGCATTTTTATTTCTCGATTGTCAATTCAAAGTTATTCAAAATTCACCGACTTAGTTCGCTTATAGGGAATTAATAACTAAATTGACAAGACCTCTCACATAACTTAAAAAATTGAGATTTAGCCTTACCAATTGAAGCACCTATGAACCCCGTGTTCATTAGGGCTACCACGCTCGTGGGTCCCTTTTTACCTCGGTTAAGTAGGGTGATACGATCACAAGCTAAAATTGGATTGGACTCAACGAGATAAGCGTTATCTTGGGACTAGGAGATGGATTTAGTTGAAATCCGTCAACCAAGAGTTCTAAGGGTAGAATTAGTCAAGTAATGACTTACCATTTTTTAGATAAAGGTAGCATACGATGACTATTTTTGTCTAACGATGGGTCTTGGAATCACTTATATAATTTCGTGAGGGGTCATTATATGAGTGACTTGTTTAAAATTGTTTTACAAGTAAATTATATATAAGCAATGAATGTTTATTTTCCGTTCATATTTATTTTATTCGCGCAATGATAAAATATTTTTCATTCTATGAACTTGTAAATCCGTTCAATCGTGGAAAGGAGTTACCATTATTTTATACGGTAAATTTTTTATTGCGATCTCCGTTTAAACCACCGTAGCTAAAGACAAAATTATTTTTCTTTTGATCCTCACATTAACCATTGCAAATATCTCTTATGAAGAGTATATGAATATGTCACACTTAGTCAAAAACGTTTTGATTTTGTTTTAGTGACATCTCCTTAATACAATGGTGAATCAATCTTTTTGCACCAACGAAAATATTTGTAATTTTTTGGTATGTCGTCATAATGCTCCTTAACGAGGCTTACCTCAAAAGAGGCCAAATCAGTTGTGACGACTAGGTTTCTCGATTTATTTGAAATCTTGATTAACCAAATACCGTAGTCACTTTATGTAAGGTTTATCCTTTTTGAAGGTAAAACCATGAATGAAATAAAGAGTAATATTCATTATAATTCTAATCTACTTGTCTAGGTAGAAATTCATAAAAGTGAGTGGGATCTCTAAGATGGATGTTTATATTCTTAATTGTTAAGAATAAAATGAGGTTCAAGAGTAGGTTGGCACGATATTGGCACAAGGCGAGGGAAAAAGGCAAGTCTATTTTGAATAGTAAAGTCAAAACCCAAGCAGGGTGTTGAATCTAGCCTTTGATGATTCTATTCTTACAGTGTAGGACACAAGAAAAGAATATGTCCCAAGTTTTCTACAGAGTTAGAAATTGGGTGTACTATTATCACCCATAATATCTATATGATCGACATTTATTTTGCTAAAATGCAAGTTTTGGGTATTAGATACCCATTATGGTTTTCATCAATGTATTCAATGCATATAATAATGATTCGTGCGGCGACTAACCATGATTAAATGTCGAACTACAAGGGAAATATAACTATTGTAGTTTTATTTCTATAAAGACATATAAAAGTTATAATGTGATCAATCTAGTTTTGGATTTAGAGGTATACTTTAATAAAATTTATTATATTCACGACCTCTAAATAAAGAATATAGTATCCACTTTAGTGTACGACACAAGTGTTTCACTTTTGTGAATAGAACAAGCGTTGTTTCCTTTTTATACCTATACTTGGTCAATGGTTATGCCATACCAATCAAAGGTAATTATATTCTTGACCTAAAACTTAAAATTACTTGTCATATAGATTAAAAAAGGCTCAAAATTGGTGACCCAAATCTAATCTTAATTCTGGATTGTGTAGCACATCTAAAACATTTGATTTTGAATCTTATGGTGTGTGCGAATCTTGTATTCAAGGCAAGATAATTCGTGCCCTTTTTGTTGAAAAGGAAATCGAACTAGTGAGTTATTGAAAAATATTACATAAGAATATGTGTGGTCCAATAACAAACACAACCAGAGATGGTAATGACTACTTCACTTTATTTACCGACGACTTAAGTAGATATTGTGTTTGATTCTACTTAATGAGATGCTAAGAAAAATCTTTGAAAAGTTCAAAGAGCTTCAATGTGAAGTAGTTATCCACTAAAGAGTATTAGATCAAGGACTTACGACTAAATCGTAACTATACATATCTAAGTATTGACTTTGATTTTCACCAAAAGTATTGTGAAATAGTTTCACGAGTTAACTTCTCTAACACACATTATGAGATAAGGCGTTGTTGAATAGAGAAACAGAACCTTATACGATATGGTTTTGTCTTTGTCGAGTCAAACTGAGCCATTTGACTAACCTTGGGATCTTAATATTTTTTGTCTGCTATTTCTTTTCCCACCATATCAAAGCACATTTAAAACAGTCGGATTTTATTTCATATACGATAAGGATAGGTAGCGTACCTAATTTATAAGTTATCCGAATGAAACAAGTGCTCAATAATCCTACATTGACCATGAGATCAAAACGTTTGTAGATCGTGATACTGTCATTCAATAAAAATACGATTATTTCTTGATAAGACAGAGTGGGAGAAAATGTTTCAAGAGCCACAAACTGAGCATATGGTCCGGAAAAAGTTTCTTCATTGCTTGTTCAGTAGTTGTTTCTTTGGAACCTAAGAGGTCAGCTGGAATTTTATCACTCCTTAATAGTGATGAATTCTAATAATCTGTGACTTATAAAAGACTGTTTCTAGTCCTAACTTCTTGCTATGGCTTAGAGTCATGTGATTCGTAATGGACTCCATGCATGGTGGTCAGGTATGTGACCTGGTAAATTTTACTTGAAGAAGTACGACCTCTTCAATGTAAATGTAATTTGCATGGATGAACATTAAAATGTTTTCAAAGATAAATTGGTAGGCAAAGAGTTTTTCAACAACCTTAATTCTTCAATCCATTCGAATATATACTTAGCGATTACAGCATATCATAATAGTATGATGTCAACTAGATCTCAAGAACCACCTTCTTGAATACGATTCTAGAAGAGGTTGTATATTTTATATTCACATGTGGGTTCGTAGATCCTAATTATCCTAAGTTAATTTGCAAGCTTAAGAGGATGTCTTAAGTAAGCACTAAAGAGTTGGAATTAGTGTGTCATCATGTTGTAAAGTATTTCTCGATATCTCGTGGAATTATATTGAATACATGAAGTTTAGTGGGAGTAATATGGTTTTCATTAGTCTTATATGTGGAGACATATTGATCATTTAGATGATGGAAGATTTTGGAGAAAGTAGAATACATCTTTTAGATATCTGGATTTATGGAGATAAATCTAAAAGGATATTAGCGTTGAGTCAAAATTCTTATATTGATAAGATCTTTTGACTAGTTCAAGGAAGTTGAACACATTGATTCCTTTTTGCTTCCGCTGCGGGATCAATTATAAACGCTGTGATGTATACTCAATCCGACATTTCGCATGCTTTGAGTATGACGAATCATTTGCAATCAAATCCAAGTGGGAGTCACTTAATAGTCATAAAGAACATTCTTAAGTACTTGTGAAGGACTAAAGATATGTTCCATGTGTTTGGAGTTTACAGTGAGTTGTGTGTAAGTGGTTACACAGACTTCAGTTTCCAAACTAATCAAGGTGATTTGAAAGCACGAACTGGCTCTGTTTTATAGAAGATTTATCTGTTGGAAGAATTCCAAGCAGAAAACACTATTGGAAAGGTTCCATGTAGGAGTGACATTTTCAAATATAAATGTCATGTATCTGCTGGAAGTGTTCTAGGCAGTTTATCATTGCGGATTTCACAACGGAGATGGAGTACATTGCATCATATGATGATGCATATGAAAGTAGCTTGGATTCGACAGTATTGGAGGGACTAGAAGTAGTTCCTATAGCTGTATATCCTATCCCATGATACTGGTAAAACAGTGAGAGCTACCTTTAGGCCAAGAGTCCTAAGTCTAGATTCAAACCTAGACACGTACTCAGAAAGTTTTATATAATATGAGGTTACGTAGACAAAGAGAAATAGCAATCAGAACGATGGGAAAGACGCAAGTATTGCTAATCCATTAGCCATGCCTTTTGCAGGCAGAACATGATAGTCATGTTATTTCAATGGGGATTGAAATATGTACCTGAATTGCTAGAGATTATGAGATATGAAATTATTGATAGCGTATCAATTTTTCCAAATATTAGATAATCGCATTCATTGTTAGAGTTTCATTAAAAACTCCTTATTTAGTTTGACTAAATTTTAATACTTTGTTTATCCGAATTGGTTGAAAGAAAAGTTGAACCCAATTCAAGTGAACAGGATGAACTTAATGTTTTGTCCCTAGTCACTCATTTGAGGTGACGTCTCAAAGTGACTAGATTGTTAGTCAATCGATGGTTGGTTCAGCACCATGGGGTCATGGAGATGACTGGTCGTTTACATAGACAGACTGTGAAGACACTCTGTCGGGCAGTGACCATAATAGAGTCCCTTATCAAAATTGTTGAAGCCTGGACGTGGCGGGGATTTCTATTTTATTCCTATGAGTCGATTCTTTAGACAGGCGACCATTTACCTGAGTCGGTGTAGTTTCCGATTGACTTTGGTTTTTGTCCTAGGTCGTGCCGTGAAAGGAGGTCGATGGACATCTTCTGGGTCATGGTGATCTGCATCATACAGTGTAAGATGAGTCAACAGGAATTGTCCACCCACGTTGGGTATTAACATCTTCGGGCCACTCGAGGAGTGGTAACTGGAAATGCGTGGTCACGCTCGGAAGAGATCTCTGGTAGATTTTATGGTCAGGAAGTTAATCTCCCAGATCGAGAAAACCACTCTATTTATAATTTTCAATTGCAAGTGCGACCTGTAAGACACCTTGCAATGAGTGGGAGGATGTGACACAAAAGAGACAAGAGAGTCGGTAGCACATAACTTGTCGAGACAAGTGGGAGAAATTGTAGGAGGAGAAGTCCTTCGCAATAGTGTTGCTACATGCACAACTTGTATCGGACAAGTGGGAGATTGTTGGAGTAAGTGTCCTCCACAATAGTGCATTTATATAATAAATCTCATTTGGAATATACGTGGCATGATTAGTATATTTTGATACTCCACGTCAGTTGATTATATAAATCGGTAACGCTTGGCTGACTAGAGTTTGACGTTATTGTCGTATGACGGCGGTAATTAACTGATCCCTTTAGATCACACCTATAGGATGAGACCCAAATAGAATACTAATTATTTGTATATGATACAATTTAATTAGAGCATTACATATATTTGATATGTACGTTTAGTTACGAGAGTTATTTATTGGAAATTGAGTTGGGAACTCATTCCACTTAAGTTTATTAGTCAATTATACGATAACTGACTGAATAAATTTTACGTTTTATTTTAATACGATTAAATAAGATTTAATTTAATGATTAATCGTTAATTCATTAAATTAGTTGAGGTTATGCATATATTTTGAGGTAGAGCTAATTAGTTAATTATATTTACAAAGAGTTGTAAAATAAATTAACTGGACATTGTGGGACCCATTATATATTGATATAATGGTTAAATATCACTTAAAAGTTAAGTGTATATTGATTATTAATTTGAGTTATAAAATTGTTATTTGATCAAATTAACACTTAATTATACAAGATAATTAAGCATATGATTATAAGTATTTGTGGGACAAATATCTAAAATCAAAATGGGCCACATTTCACATGTGGAGGCCGGATCTTTCAAGTGGAGAACAATAGTGTTTATTCTCTACTACTACCACACTCCATCATATGTTAATGACTTGTTATGACACCATTATCATTACAATTACTACCAACACTCAAAGTCATTTGCATGTGAATAAAATAAGCAAAATAAGAGCCATATATGGCATATAGTGATCGGCCATAAGGCCTATATATTGAACAATTGTTGTTCAATTTTGCACCACTTCAATTCATTATGCTTATTCTTACTTCTCTTTCTAAACTCAACATCTCTCAAAACCTACATGCAAACTAATATTATATACATATTACTAGAGTAGTAATATACCAATATTAGTAGTAATATGTCTTACTTATTATCTAGTTAATAATAAGTTAAGATTATTTGGGTTGATTCTTGGGTGCAACAAGAAGGAGACCTTCTACTTTGGAGGTTATTTTATGGAGGATCATCCATTAATTTCATGCTCAAGAACAATAAGAAGGAGTTCTTATTGTGCCCATATTGAACCGAAAAATCCCAATGTAAGGATGTTTTCGTCTTATCTTTTCTTTTATGCTTTTATATTTGCATGCATGATAACTAGATCCTAAATCATTAAGTTAATGTAATTTATAGAACTAATTAGAGGAGTCTAATTAGAGGTCTAGGACTTTCTGTCCGAGTACACTATGTACTCGGTCGAGTAAGCCCTACTCGGCCGAGCCGCCAACCACACATAGAAATACAAAGTATTACAGTGACGAAAGTGGGTATTGGTTATGCCTCCCATGTCGCGACCGTGACATGTATTTCACGATTGTGTCGAAGGTCAAGACAACTATTCTTTGCTCTAAACTAAACCGTGGCTCCTACAAAATAGATTCACACTGAAGTTATGCCACATTCACATCCAAAACCAACATGTAAACTATCATATTCATAGGATTCACATTAAGGGAGATAATAACTCAAACCCATTTGCAATATTGACACAAATCCGCCAATAAACATGCTTGCGCACTACATATGGGTATCATACCACTCAATTAAACCACAATAGCAAATTTAGTCCATCATTAATGACTTAAATACATGTTTAAGTAACAAGAAGGGAGTTCATCATCTAAACTACCAAATTTTCATCTATTGGAGACATATAAGATGAAATTCAACAAGTAAACATATTATAGTCATGGGTTCATACTAGCATGAACTAAAGAATTCATCTTTATCATCAAGGCTACTCTAAAACACATAGAAAACAACATAAAATGTGATACCGAGTAGCCCGCCAACAATACCTCATTAGCACTCCAATTAAGCAATCCAGTATGCTAAAGATAGCAACGGATTTCCTTTACCCAAATCTTCAAATCCATCTTTTTCCGGCAAAAAACATGATTAGAAGCCATGACCGAAATTCTGGAAAATTGTTCTTAAAAGAAGGTTAAAAGTTTCGATCTTTTATTAGCTATAAAGAAAGATGATGGTAAGAGGATTCTGAAACATTAAACGGAATTGAATTTCGTTAAGAAAAGAAGAAATTATCTCCGTCTTAAGATTAGATTTAGAAAAATGGATTTTATAAAAAGTTGGAGGAAAGGGATATTTTATGGTAAGAAAAGAAAGAGGAGAATGAGTGTAGAAGATTGATATAAAAATCGTCAAGTTTCGTTGAGAGACGAAAAAATGGCATCCGTCTTAAGATGGAGGTTTAATGGAGTTTTTGGCGTTTGAGGAAGAAGATGAAGATGCTGAAATTTTTAGGAGGAACGTGGAGATTTGTGGTGGTTTGTTATCAGAAAGTGTGTAATAGTTGGCTTAATAATCAAGGTGGGCGTTACCCATTCAGATTTTCGAGTAGAGTCCGATTATGGGCTCATAACGGTCTGAAAAGCGACGGTTTTTACCCAACTAAAATAAATTCAATTTAAAATTCAATTTAAAATAAATTCATCGATTTAAATATTTTAAGTGATAAAAGTAAAAGAGAATTTTATAAAATTAGCGACTTTACAAAATATCCATGATTATAAAATCGGGGGTGTCACGCATGTAACACCCGGAAATGTACCCTATTTTTCTAGTAAAAATATTTTACGGATACTTTTCATCGAATTTTAGTTTTAATCGTAAATTTAATTTTCCGAGTCGAATTTAGAATTTCCGAGTTCGTATTTGGAATTTCCGCGAGATTTCAAGTAAATCCCGTTTTAAGCCGTCTTTGACTTTTTCTTAACTTTTGAGCCGTCTTTGCCTTTTGTTGACTTTTTCCACTCACTCTCTTCATATACCCCCTTTAACCTAATTTTTCCTCACAATTCATTTCTTTCTTCTTCACTAAGAAACACCATAAAACCTTGCCCCCATTTTTTATCCATCTTCGAATCATCGTTATGCCTTCATTTCTCGCTCGAATTCACGTAAGTTCGTCTCATTCTTCCCCTCTTAGCTTCCTCTATCCGTATTGGTAATAAAATTACCGTCTTTCTCGCTTTTTAAATTATCCGTCTTTCTCAAGGTGAATGATATTCATCTTTTATTATCTAATTGTATGTAAGGGGGAGACTAGGAAGGTTTAAAATCGATTAAAGACGCGAAAAGGTAACGGTGAAGGGTTACTCGATATCATTTACCTG
>JAIUZE010007200.1:0-23604 GCA_022085475.1 Heliosperma pusillum | reverse complement strand
CACCTATGGTAACTGATAAAAAGTTAACTTTATATGAAAATGGTAAGTGTGTCGATGAGACTACATATCGAGTTATAATGAGTTCTTATTTATATTTAATTGCGAGTAGACCTGACATTATGTTTAGTTTATGTGTATGTGCTTGATTTCAATCGTTCCCTAAAGAGTCACATATGAATGTACTTAAACGTATTTTAAGATATTTAATTGGTACATCTAATTTATACTTATGGTATCCACTTGAGTGTAATTTCCATCTAGTAGGATATTCAGATGCAGATTATGCAGGATGTTCTTTAGGTAGAAAAAGTACCTCTGGATTTGATACGTTTGTTGGACCATGCATTATAACTTGGGGCTCAAAGAAACAAAATTATGTTGCGTTATCTACTGCTGAAGCCGAGTATATAGCTGCTGGACTGGTATGTTCTCGGTTACTTTGGTTAAAGCAACAACTATGTGATTATGGTGTAAATGTTGGTTGTATGCCTATATTTTGTGATAATACGAGTGCTATTATTATTATTTCTAAGAACCCAGCTCAGCATTCTCGTACTAAACATATAGACATTAGACACCATTTCTTACGCGACCATGTAGAAAAGGGCAACATTAAACTAGTTTGTAGTACTGAAAATTAATGTGCTGACATTTTAACAAAGGCGTTAACGTTTTGAGATTTTGAGGTTGGAAATTGGTTTAATCAGTAGCAATTAAATTCGTCACATTTATTATTTGAACTTGCATGACTGGTTAGAACAAAACAAGATTGTGTGACTGTGTCCGTGTATTCTATTGCTAGTATATTTGTGTTTAATATTATATATTTTACGTGAATATCTTGCATATTATGTATTTTATGAATATTGAAATATGGACCACATATTTGCCAAAAATCTATTTTATTCACTTTCCAAAATTGACCAAAATTCCTACCCTTGAACTTGATGTTGACCGAAATTCCTAACCATAATATTCTACCATATCTTTTTATTTACCGAATCCTATCTTTACCAAATCTATCATATATTTACCCTATATTCATTTCCTATCCTTCTCAAATTCAAAAAAAAAGGAAAAAGAGGGGAAAGGAGTCAAGGACGACACCTCACGTGCAAACCCCACAACAACACAACCCAACACTTCACATATATATACATCACCATACATCATCACCCATCACTATCATCTTCAACCTTTCAAACAAGATTAAATAAAAATTCAAAAACTCATCCATGGCTTCCACACGATCTAACACCAAAAATACCTTGCATGTCTACTAATCCTTCACCACAACTTAACCAAAAATTCCTAAACTTGACCCAAACCGAGTCGGGTTCGGTTCTTGAGGGAACCAAAAGGCAAAAACTCAACTTGGGAAAGCATAAGGTTGCTTCCGGGTCAGAAAAATGTGAAGACGGTCCGGTTACAAATGGTGTGAATAGGCCTCTGTTCCGTGAATTTATGCCGCATGCTACGGCATCCAGGCTTGATAAATTGAGACTAACAAAGGAGGAACGGTAATTAGTTAATCAAGTTGCTCAGTATATAATTCATGGTGGGAAAAGTTTTCCGAAAGCGTGGTGCGACAAATACTCTGCCTTGAAGTTTTTCACGGATTTCTTAAAATTCCAAGAGTGGGAGACAATTGTTCGGTTCTCGGGTCTGATATATCCCATAGAGGTAATCCAATTTTATGCTTTTATTTCCTTGAAATATGGAGTCTTACATACTATTGTTAATGGCCGTGAGATTTTCGTGTCCATTCATGATTTTTGTACTCTGTTTTCGGTTCCTGATGATGGGGCCGAAATTAATCCAAGTACAACATGGGACGAGTTGTCCGACACGGCTAAAGTAGTTTTATAGAAATATTTTGATGAGAATTCAACGTTGTCTAGTTGTGTGTTTGCGGGGAATTCATCTTCTAAGCTTTTTATGGAACATACGGTGGTCCTGCGTCGGGGTGGTCGGGATAAAATTAGTTGCTATGAGATGATGGTGGTTAAAAAGTGGCTTGAGGGTGAACGTCTCAATCTTGCTTTTCTCATTTTTGATCGAATTTTTTAGACGCGTTTTTCCGTGAGGGTGGACAAGATATATACAACCTTGGACCTTCTTTATGGAATGTAGGTGTCTCGAGTTCTTGAGGCCAAGAGGGTTGTTGATCCGGCTAGTTATGGAGTCAATTTAAAAGATGATATGAATGATACATACTTGAAATTTATGAAGATGGTAGTCGTGGGTCCGGAATTGGTTTTTTCAATCTAAAGTGGGTTTGGTTGATGTTAAACCGAATATTGTTGATTTTTCGATTCTCGAAACCAAATTGGATATGTTTATGGGGAAGGTTATGGAGCACCTTGATGCGCAAGATGAGAAAATTGATGAGGTGGTTGATAGGGTGGTGAAAACCGTGGCTTTGGGGAGTCCAAGCTCAACCGTGACCATGGTGGGTTGGTTGTGAGTGGTGACTTGAAGGATTGGATGACGGAGGTTTAATGGTTGCCTTGCTAAAATTGAGAGGAATGTGGTCGATGTTAGGCAAGAGCTATTTAGACAACGGGATCGGATGCAATTCTTGGTTAGCCAAGGAGGTGCATTGATGAAGAGTGGTGCGGAAATGCGAGATGAAATGCAAACTATCTATGATGCGACGGAGGCCTTATCCATGAATGTTCGGAACTTTGATTCATGCCGCACCGCACAAGCTAATCATGTGAAGAATTGCTTTGATCGCCTTGACACCATTGAGTACCATACCCGACCCGGCTATATCGACCCCTCTATCCCTCGTCAACCCAATATGCCTTGATTTTTATCGTCTTGATTTGTTTGTCCTTAAACTACATATCCTATTGTCCATTCAGCCCATTTTGGCTTACTTTCTATTCGGCTCATTGGCACTTAACTCTCTTATTTGTGGTTTGTAGTTTAATTGACATTTTGTACTTGATTTTGCTTGCTATAAATCGTTAAGTATTGCATATTTTGCATAACTATTTCTTGCCTTGGAGTATGTTAATTTAGTCATTTTATATTTCTGTTCTTGTATTTTTAATGATGCCAAGAAGAGGAAGAAATGATATGATTTGAGTCTTTGCTTAAGCTTGCTCCTTGTCAAGACTCGTTATCTCTTAAAGTCTTTCGAGTTATAACTTTGGCTAGGTTGTTATGTTCTTGCGATCAACGTTACTTTAACTTTGGTAGTATTTTGTTGAGGGGGAACTATACTTAGTCACAATCATAAGAGAAATCATAAGAGACTTGTCATTATCAAAAAGGGGGATTTTGTTGGACCTATTTTATAGTTTTGACAATGACAAGTATTTACTTGATGATGTCCTTTAATTGATATATCATATGCATGTAATTGTGTGCTTTAGTTTTATCATAGCTAACAACAATTACAAGAAAGGGATCAAAGTTATAGAAGCTTAAGGCATAACTTTGAAGATTTCTGTGAAACAAAGTTATAGGAGCTTGAGGTATAACTTTGGAAGTTCCTATGCAAAGTTATAGCTATTCTGGTTATAACATTGAAGAAACAATTCAAGCAAGATCTACTTCAAAATAACACAAGACTCAAGATGGCGGGTCTTTGTGATCAAGATGAAGAGATGATCCGTATACCGAAGATCTTTATCAAGATTATATAGTATAGGTCGTCATTCGGGAACTATTCCATTAGAGTGATTTTATGTTTGTAAAGTTATAACTATTTCACTTATAACTTTACATACTAAGTTCAAAGTTATAGCTATTTCATCTATAACTTTGGATGATGAAAATGATGCATGATTTTGGAAGTAAATCTTTTAAATGTTTTCAAAAAGAGAAAGAATATTTTTATATTTATTAAAAGTTTTAATGAAATTGATAATGTATTTGGGAGATTCTATTGGTTAGTAATACAACTTATGAGTTGTCATGCTACCTAGGGTTTCTAATACATTAATTCTATCTCAATTTGTTATTAACCTAATAAGTCCATGTAGTGATTGTGCCACCTAAGGTTTCGTGAACCCTAGGGTTTGTTCCTCATAGAGTTGCTTGCTCATAGGCAAACACCTAGGGTTGCGTGATGATGAGGAAATCGGCCTCTATGGCACGTTTCCTTGTTTGCATCAACCTAGGATTCTAATAATGTATTTACAACAATACTTTGAGATATTAAAGAAAAATATATTTCTTAAAGAGAAAGCTAGGGTTTTAGATTTATATCTCCTATGCTTCTACTATAAATACTTCTTCCATCTCAATCATTCAATACGACTTTATATGCACTTTAGAGAATTTTATAAATTGATTTTAAACAAAGTTTGAGCAAAATATTTATTATTTTATTGTTTGTTTTTCGCAAAAAGTCATGCATCAATTATTATCAATCGCTCGCATGAAATACGTTATTGGATAATAGTACATCACATAATCTTACTTATTCTTTAACGAGAATTTTACATAATCTTACTCAACAATACTTTGAGATATTAAAGAAAAATATATTTCTTAAAGAGAAAGCTAGGGTTTTAGATTTATATCTCCTATGCTTCTACTATAAATACTTCTTCCATCTCAATCATTCAATACGACTTTATATGCACTTTAGAGAATTTTATAAATTGATTTTAAACAAAGTTTGAGCAAAATATTTATTATTTTATTGTTTGTTTTTCGCAAAAAGTCATGCATCAATTATTATCAATCGCTCGCATGAAATACGTTATTGGATAATAGTACATCACATAATCTTACTTATTCTTTAACGAGAATTTTACATAATCTTACTCAATTCCCCCCCCCCCCCCCCTCTTTCGTATTTAATCAACTGACTCTATATGGGGTTATGAAGGGAAAGTATCGTGTAGAGATTATGTTTTAATGAAGGGTAAAGCGGTTAGTTTATAAAAATAATTCTAATTCAGGAGAAGAGGAATTGATATGTGTTAAAAACCTGCTTTTTTGGGTACAATGTTAAAGACATGTTTTAAAAGGGAGTTATTTGGATAAAAATTTATAAAAGGGAATTGTTGGAAAAAGGTTGATTATATAAGACGAGATGATCACATTGTCCGTCTTCAATGAGACAGACTGCATGATTATTTATACTTGCTAAAAAGTGGGCACGTCCTATGATAAACTTTACGCTTATTATGGAAATATGTATTAAATAAAATAGTTATTTTGACTCACTAATCAATATTAAAGTAATTAACTATAAAAAAACATTAAAAGGGTACGAAGAAAAGTATTCCCTTTGTCCCGATTATTTATTTAATAATTCTATTTTAAGATGTTTTATTCATTTCTTTAACTTTCTATATTGGGTTTTTGTCAGAAACTACCTTAATTTTGGGTCATTTGTGAACAACTACCTTTTATTTTATTTTTTGCCTTCAAATACATTTCAATTTTTCTTTTTGAAAAAACTACCAAAAATCCACTTCCGACAATAAAAAAAGTCAACTTGTCGGCGTTGACTTGGTCTTTTCACACATTTGACCTATAATTCTCCCTTTATTCACACAATTAAATCTCAAAAAACTCTATCTCCATGTCCAATACCTAATTGTACCTCCTGCAGACATTCATGATGCTGGTGTGCATGATAACCTTCCACCCTTTATGGGACAACCAGAAGTCGATCCCTCACAAGTTCTTACTGAAACTGAAAAGCGACTCAAATACCTGGAGGTCCAACTAATGTACCTTAAGGGGGATGCCATCTACAAGGAGAATAATCACAAATATGAAGTTGTAAGTACTTGATTTCCAACCAACTTCAACATAACTGACATCCCAAAGTTCAAGGGCCATGAGAACCCTTTAAATCACATTCGTGCCTTCAAAGATTATATGTCTATCAAGGGCATCAAACCCGAGATGTTCCTAAGGATCTTTCCTTCATCTCTCGACATCATTCCTAAGCAGTGGTTCTATTCTCTGGAACGTAAGAAAATTGCAACCTGAGATAATGTCGCAATCGAGTTCGCCAAGCAATACGCAGACAATGCTGGGATTCAAGTCAATGTGCGCACTCTAGAGGTTCTTACCCAAAATGAGAAAGAAGGTTTCACTGACTTCCTAAGTAGATGGAGGAAGACCAGCACACAGCTTGTTGAATGTCCAGATGAAGCTACTCTTGTGGAAAAGTTTGTGGACAATTTGAGACATGTTTATGCAAACCATCTAAGATACCAAAACATAAAGTCTTTCAAAGACTTAACTGTGCTAGGAACAAGAATTGAAGACGACATCTGAAAGGAGTTATTTCTCTTCACTATATTAGCAGTTTTTAATAAATAGAATCATCCTAGTCCTATTTGAGTTGACAAAAAAACAGAAAAGAAAAAAAGAGCACATGTACTTTTTATTAGTCACTTGTTCTACGTTTTACCCTTAACTTGTAGAATAGACTCAAAATAATTTAGGTCGTATCTCTTTAGTATAGATCACTCGACCTCTTAGAATAAGCTTTAACAAGGGTGTGCATTTACCACCTTTTCCATATCTTGTGGAGTGAAAATTCCTTGATTGCCGTGTCTCTAGGTGACCTCTAGGTTTGTAGACTCCATTTTTCTACCCGATTCGTCAATTCCTATATTTCATGTGACTACCAGATAAAGACAAATTGCATACTATGCCAAACAATTTAATACCCTTACAATGGGTGCTAGAAAACTAGCTCACCCGACGGTCAAACCAGATTTTTTAGTGCAATCCTGCCTAAAACTAAAAAAAAAACAGTCCAACAACTTCAAATCAAAAGTCTCAAATATTTTAAAAAATTCACGAGACAAGACAAAAAAATCCAGTCAATCAATACAAATTCAAAATGTCAAAAATCAAAAAATCTCTCCAGTCAAAAATTACAAACAAAACAAAATCCCTCAAATAGTCATCTTTTCACATATTTCAGACGAATCAATTCGCAGTTACCATGTCTCCATGCCCTTTGAGACGATCCTTTCATTCATTTAGGTGAGTGAGAGAGATACACAGATCTCCAGTGTCTTCTAACACCATTGTAACTTTCCACTCCATTCCATTTTTTCACCGTACCCTTGTTTAGCATATAAGAATTCGGTGGATGTACACTAAGCTTATACGGTCACAGAAGTATTCTGTTTCTATAACATTAGTTTTACGTAATTCGTCGAGCTTGTTATTGTAAAGAGAGCAAAACTCATTCAAATTCTCAGGCAAAAGGCGCCTCGCGTAACCCACGTGCCACTCGTGCGACATGAAATCAAATCGGCCCCTGGCCAGTCAAAATTAATGTCGCTATGCTCTTACATTTTGACATTTGGATATCATAATGTCATCAAATAAACTGAATTCTAAGTTTATTACAAGCTCTTGGTTCGAACGATAATTCTTTTACATTTCTCGAACTACGCACACGGTTTGATTTCATTTTTTATGAATACGTAGGCAATCCTTCACGGGATTCAACCCGTCATTATTTTAAATGTAAATAGAAGGACATCTATATTTGCATTTGAAACTCGATAAGAATAATAGTGGAAAATCTCGTCAATTTCTTAACTAACAAAATCTAAGATTTCCTAATCCTTGTCGGGTTCGCTTTTCAAGACGAAAGACGACATGGCCGCCAAATGAGCACGCTTATTCATTTTCTTTCATCTTTTTTAGGGGAATCATTTCACTCCTCTTTCTTTCTTTCAAACACTTACACATGTCTGGTCATTTTACACACTTATACATTTCCTTTAAAATTCTTTTTTAAGGGGGTAGCCCGTTTCGCGCCTGTTTAGGCCACCAATATGCTACATGCAAATTATGTGATCTATATTATGTAAGTTCTATGTGATTTTCGGCAGCATGACGGCAAAAAACCGTCGTCTACCAAACCTATTTTTCTAGACTAACATGCATGAACAGAAAGAACACCCAACTGCAAAGGCACTCAGGCCATCAAATACAATCAAAAGAAAATAAATACATCAAACTGGGGGCTCTCCCCCAAGACAAATTCAAAATATACAAAAACAAGTCAAAATGTACAAGTCAACGGCAAAACAAAGGATAACTAATCCTCATCGCCACCTCGACCTCCTACACATATCAAATGACTCTCTAATTGACGATCGTTCGTCACTTCTCAAATTAATTCAATTCAAAAAAATAAACACCTCGAGTACACAGATCAAATGACTCTCTAATTAACGATCGTTCGTCGCTTCTCAAATTAATTCAAAACAAACACCTCGAGGTAAGTTGGGGGCTCGATGCCTGCCACCTCTATCTCGTGCAAAAATAAAAAAAACTCCTCAATTGACGATCGCTCATCACTTTTTAAATAAACTAAAAAAATCTTTAATTGACGATCGTGCGTCACTTCTCAAATCAATTAAAAAAACTCTTCAATTGACGATCGTTCGTCACTTTTCAAATCAGTTCAAAAAGAAATCTTTAATTGACAATCGTTCGTCACTTTTCAAACCAATTCAAAGAAACAACAAGAAACAAGTAATGCTTACCACGATGGGCTACTAAGCCAGTCTGCGGGACCCACCTTTCGGACATACAATCCGTAGGCCCATCTTTTATTACCGTAATTTTGCTCGCCACAACCGAGCAGATACCCCGGAATGATGAGATCCTGACAGAGTCTTCCGTATACCCGCGCCTGGACAGGCTTCAAAACCGTCACATGACGGTATCATCCCCGCAGGGACCCACCTTCTGGACATACAATCCGTGGGCCCATCTTTTATCACTAGAATTTTGCTCGCCACAACCGAGCAGATTCCCCGGAATGATTCGATCCTGACAGAGTCTTCCGTATATCCAGTGCAGCAGTTTTTTGCCGATTTCTTTCAATATGTGTTTCCCCGACGAAAGTTCGGCTGAGGACAGAGACAGACAGATTCTCACATGTGATGGCTGGCGAGCCTCACGACGCAACCCCATTCAAACGGCTGGTGAGCCTCATAACGCGCCCCGTTCAAACGGCTGCGAGCCTCACGACGCACCCCATTCAACGGTTGGCGAGCCTCACGACGCACCTCATTCAAGCGGCAGGCGAGCCTCATAACGCAACCCCATTCGACGGATGGCGAGCCTGACATCGCACCTCATTCCAAATAAGAAGATGACTCAGGTATGACTCTTTCTTATGGCTGGCGAGCTTTTATACGTAGTCTGATGGACTTTAAAAGACCTTCTCCAATGGTCGACAGACTTTAAAATGTTACCGATGACATGTCCTTAGTTCAGACCCTTTGACCCGCCTTGCGTCGCCATAGTCGTCGGGTTGTAATCTCCGATTGACCTGATGGCTATACTTTGACTTTTGCCTTATCCAAGCCTTAGTCAAATTCGGGGCTCTTTAGATACCTCGGTTCTACACGTTCCGCCAACCACCCAGTTTTGATTGGACCGCATGTTTGGTACGCGAAACAATTTATAACAATTTGTAAGTTTATCGTCAAGTGATAGCTCAGACACATTTGTCTACCCCTTGGTTGTCATGTACGAACTAGTACGGTCGTTTTGATAGTCATTAGAGTTCATTTGATGTCCGGGTCGAAACCCGCTTCATTTTTTAGAAACCGTTTTAAAACTCCGAGTCGGAACGCGCGAGAATAATCAGGATATTTTATTAATATTTCAAATTTTATCTTTTTGATAAACTATATCTTGTATCTTTTTAAAAGAGAAGTATAGATCTACCACAATTCCGTAATAGAAACATGGAAATCTTTCTTCCGCAGAAGGAAACCTCTTGAAGACGCGCAGCCTTCCCCAGCATGTTTTCCCTGTTTTCAGAATATTTTCGAGATATCTTTCCAAAGTTTGTGTTGTTCCAAAACTCTTCAAATTTTTTACTATAAAAGGAGAGCTTCGTTCTCACTTTTAAGGCACGCGAGTGTTCCGCCCTTCTCTTCTCTCTTTGCATTCTAGGCCTTGCTCTAAGCTTTTCGACGTCTACGTTCTTGATCAATTGACCACCTAAGCTCGGATCCTTCTGGGTACCCATCACGTTTGCAGGACCGACCAATTTGACTACTACACAATCAATCAATCAATCAATCAATGAATTAATCAATCAATTTTATTCCTTTAACGAGGGCACTTTCTGCATACATTCGAGTCGAGCAATCACTAAACGTTAACTTGGTTAACCTCATTTCGTCAAACATGTAAGTCTGAGGGTGTAAATCCCATATTTTATTATTATTTATTTTTCGTTCAATTAATGTAAGATTCAAGTCAGAAATAAATTCAAAGTCGATTTTAATCAAAACCTTTTTATATAACATTTTTAGCATTGATCGTGACGTTGGGAAGAATCGCAGCAACAGCAGCGCCTCCTTCAGAGGCTTCCGTCCTACTGCTCTTCTTCCTCTTCCTCTGGTTTCTGTAAACTCGTTCTTATTTTATTTTCTTTGTTTATAAAATGTAAATCGTATTTATCTTTCACATAAAACGTTTTGTTCTTGACTTAGATCCCTAATGATTCAATATTAGCGGGTTTTCGTCTTTTGATCAAAATTGGGTCTTAGAGGTTTTATATCAAATCTCTGGATTCATTATTGATACAAATTGTAGTGTAATTAATATGTTAAATCACTTTCACTCGAGTCATAGGTCAATAATCCATCGTAAATATACAAAAAAACCATTAGCTGCTCGCGATTCTGACTTCATAATCAGAATTCAACTCAAGAATAGACGCAACAAGTCATGCGCCTCTTCAAGAGGACGCAGTTGTTGCTGCGCCTGTTCTGGGTTGACTTATGTCCCTGAACTTCTGTTTTCGCCTTGACGTAGCTTTAATTACGTAATTAATTAACTATTAGTCGTATTATCGCTCTTAATCAGCCTTTTAATTTTCAAACCTTTTCCTTTTCTTCAAACCTTCGTTTTGAGTATATTTCTGACGTAGATCCCGTAATCCCGTAATTCTTTGTAATTCTTTGTCTCAATTAGTCATTGTAATTGTATGATTTCTTTTTCTTTCGTATGTGATTTATTCTAAATTCCCAATTTTGACATAATTGAGTGTTAATTACATGTTCACCGACATAGTCTAATTCAAATGCTAGGATTAAAATGTTGGATGTTGCATTGCATGCATATAATCGATAACATATCAAATACAAACGATTTCCCTAATCATTAATAGAGGCCGATATCGAGGCGGGCGGGATTAGGTGTTCGATTAAAAAGCTTCCTAATGCATACCCTCACCCATTACTTTAGATCTCTCTGAACATCTGTTCATTGGCATCCACGAGAGTCATTCTAGACATAGAATGCTAAGGGTAACGAGTTCTTAGTATTCATGTCATCACTTTATGATTTGACATGGCATAAAGTATTCGAACGGTTCCAATCACATAAACATTGGTGGCGATTCCACAAATGCGTATTTCTACGTTTGTCCATCCATGTGCACCCCTCCGTGGTTCCCTGTGTACCACAGTTCGGCAAGGGTCACCAATCTGTGTATCACACATCCATGGTAAGTGTGTCATCTACTACAAGGTCAATGTCATCAACATGAGTCTCTAAATGATCAATTGGAATGAAACTAGGGAGACTTACAAGAGAGAAAATAGGACCATTATCATCGTCATCCAATAATTCAAAATCATTAGGGAGAAAAGACTCACATTAACAGGGTGAAAGAGCACAATTAGTGATCGATCGCGCCATTTCTTCAAGCATTTGTTGGCAACGAACCAGACGCGCATGGCGTTCCTTTTTGCGTTGGGCTAGCATTTATTGCATTTGTTGCATTTGTTGATAACTGTGATACACAGATTCGCGATCCTTTCCAAACCGTGGTGCACGGGGAACCACAGATAAAGAAACGAGGGACAAGCGTAGAAATATGCATTTGTGGAGTCACCACTAACCTTTGTGGGAAGTTAGAACCGTTCGAATATTTTATGTCATGTCAAGACACAAAGTAATGATATGAACACCAAGAACTCGTTACCCTTAGCATTCTATGTCTAGAGTGACTCTCGTGGATGCCAATGAACACGGGTGTTCACGGAGATCTGAAGTAAGGGGTGAGGGTACGTATTAGGAAGTTCTTTAATCGAACACCTAATCACGCCCGCCTCGATAGCGACCTCTACTAATGATTAGGGAAACTCTTCCGTACTCGATATGTAGTCGGTTATATGCATGCTATGCAACATCCACATTTTAACCCTAGCATGTGAGCTCAGACTATGTCGGTTGAACACGTAGTTTAGCATTCAATTGAGTCAAATACTCCCTCCATTCAAGTCCAAATATAACATTTCTTTTTTTGAAACTATTCATGGGTGAAGAGAATCTTTATAATTCCTTGCAATATGTAAGATAAAATATGGTCATGTGGGATCCTGTTTGATTCGTCTTTATAAGTACAATAACATTATCAAATTTTTATATTTTAGACTAATGTAAAACTCAAGATATTTACGTTACAATTCGTGCATTGACAAACGTGTAAAAGAGAAATATTGTGTTTGGACTTGAATAGAGGGAGTATGATTTAAGGATTGAACTATGAGAAAACAATAAATCATACAATACACTTATTAAATAAACTATAAAATAAACATTACAATTGATTACAATGCATGTAGTCATTCGCATGTTAGGGATGCAATCCATGGGCTAGACTCTTCTAAGTCTCGGTCGGTCTCTAAAGAGGGTCTGTGCCAATGAAATCGCTTTGTCAGGGTACCAATATACTCGTCACAGCTTGTAGCAAATGACATGTATAAGGTGGCCAACATCCACAGTTCACCATGATATTTAAATCAGACACAGTGGACGTCATTTTTCTATCGTGGGGCGGAACCCCAAGGAGATAATGGCCCAATCATAAAGTCTCAAAAGGGTTTATGCATGATTAAATAAAATAAACATGACAAGTAACCTAATAGCCATTCATTTGCTTTTCAAGCTTCACGGTCCCCAGCGGAGTCGCCAAATTGTGGATACGGGAAATTATTTCCACGAGTAAACAACGCGAGTTTTAAAAGTCTTTAAAAAACACATTTTAATTCTTAGCATTTAAAAGGAGTCGCCACTAAATTTTTATGAAATTTAGAAAACTGATTTAGAGATAAAAGATTCGTTTGAGGTTACGTGTTAAGAAACTATTTTAATTTCACTAAAAAGCACCCAACCCCGCCCGTAGTTAAACGGTCTCTACTAAACAAATGAATGGCTATTTGTAACGAGTCATATGAGATACAACCATGCAATTTAACCCTAATATGTGACGTCAGATCTATGTCGGTTTTAATGCAATTAACTTTGTAAAAGTTGTTTAGCATGTGAGTTCATTTAAAAATAATCTGGTTATAAACAAACAAAAGAGAAGGGAAGAGAGCACTCGTACTCGTAGCATAAAAAAGATTAACGCACATTAGGGGTTAGTAAATAATACATACAATATGAACAAGACTAAAACAGACAAGAATCGGCATATGACATAAAATAAACATGTGAGACAGAATTAAGACAACATACGATTGATATATTCAAAACTAAACCTATTCATATTGAAAACAAAACAATAACGATTAACAACGACTCAACAACATAAATTAGAGAACTATAGCGATTAAAACGACACAACAACATACAGTAATGAATTATGATGGTTAAAACAGTAGCATGACATACGGAATACGATTTAACGAATTAAACACGAGGAAGAACAAATTAATAACAAACAACACAATACAAAATGATAAAGAACGGTAAAATAATAGAAGAACGATAAAGAAAGACGGAAATTAAAAAGGAAAGAGAAGTATTAATGCACCCACAACATACATATATCGTTGACCGTTGTCTTGAGTCATAATCGATGGTCAAGTATAAACCGAGGGGCCTTCGTCGACGAGATTGCAATTGAACACGCTTTGTAAAAGACATATTTGCGCTACGTTTTTCAAACGCTCATAATATCTTTTTTACTTGATGGATCGTTGATCCGAAAGATGATTTTAAAACTATAAAGAGAGTAGTTATCCATACTGGTATTATATGTTTCAATAGGTGATCTTATTTGGGAGGAAAATGGCTTTGACGTCACGGCTGGAACACGAAAACAGAGCAGGGGCTGCTCTGTTTTCCGCGAGTGTTTAGGGTTGTTTTAGGGTTTGTTTCTTAGGTTTTTCGTGTGTTTATTCTGTATATGATGTAGATAAATTCTAAGCTTGTTTAATAAAGGTGGTGGTGGGTTTATATAGAGAGTTTAGATAGGTTAAAGTAGGGTTTGAAGGTGAGAGTAGGGGTTCTCGGGTAGCTGTGTTGTGCTGCCTTTTTCGAGTGGCTCTAGAGTTTTTATGGAGAGTTTACTTGATGTTTAAGGTAGGTAATATATGTAGGTATATGGGTATATGGGTTAGGATTAATGGGTAAGTGGTTTGAGTCGGGTTTGGGATTGATTTTGGGCGTGGGTTCGAACCGTGTGAAGGGGGTGTTGAGTCTGATAGTTGGGCTGATTTGGAGGGTGATTTGGCCTCAAAATTCAAGGCTAAGAAAGGTGGTTAGTGGTTTTTGATAAGTGGACTAAGAGAGGTGGAGATTGAGTCGAAATCGAATTGAAAATCGGGCTCAAATTGCTTTCAAAATGATCTTAAAAAGATCGTCGCAAACTAACGTTTTAAACATTGTTTTAAAGCCAAAATGAGACGATAATATTCAAGTAAATCAAAACGGACTTTTTAAAGTCGGGTTAAAATAAATGCTTATTTCATTTTCAATAAAATAAAGAAAGCCTCGGTTTCTTAAACGGGTTAAAACTGAATCTTTTTTAATCGGAAATTCATTTTAAATTTCATTTAAAATATGAATGTCGACGACGCTTGTTTTAAATTGTAAATCAAACTCAAATAATGACAAGGTCATATACGAAATATATGTTATCCTATCATCATCGGGTGTTTGGCGGGATTTCAATAAATGCACGTATCGACGGATACGGGTATCTACAGTTTCGCATACCAAACATGCGACATAACCATCACTAGGTGGATGGCGGAAGGTGTAAAACTTAGGTATCTATAGAGCCCACCCTTTGACTGAGGCTTTGACAAGGCAAAAGTCAAAGTATGGCCATCAGGTCAATCGAAGGTTACAACCTGACGACTATGGCGACGCGAGGCGATACAAGGGGTCTGAACCAAGGACCTGTCGTCGAGAAAATTTTAAGGTCTGTCGACCATCGGGGAGGGTCATTTAAAGTCCGTTAGACTACGTATGAAAGCTTGCAGCCATAAGAATAAGTCATGCTTGAGGCATCTTCTTATTTGGACTGAGGTGCGTCGTGAGGCTCGCCAGGCCTCTGAATAGGGTTGCGTCGTGAGGCTCGCCAGCCGCTGAGTAGGGGTGCGTAATGGAGCTTGCAAGCCGTTGAAAAGGCGCATAGTGAGGCTGGCCAGCCGCTGGGGATAAGATGTGTAATGAGGGTCGCCAATCGCTGGGGATAATATCATATGTGAGAATCAGCATGTGTCTGTCATCAGGTGAACTCTCGTTGGGGAAAGAGCGCGTGATGAAGCTCGCCAGCTGCTAAAAGGGCGCATGACAAACCTTGCCAGTCGTGGAAAAGGCGCATGATAAACCTTGCCAGCTACTGAAAAAAGCGCTTAGTGAGGCTCGACAGCCGTTGAAAGGGCGTGTGATGAAGCTCGCCAGCCGTTGAAAGGGTGTATGTTGTGAGAGTCTTCCTTCTGTTGAATAAGCATGTTGTGAGAATCTTCATGCGTCTGTTTTCAGGCGAACTCTCGTTGAAATAGAGCGTACGTGAGAATCTGTCTGTGTCTGTCTTCAGGCGGACTCTTGCTGGGGAAAGATATATTGAAAAGAATTTGGGTCCACAAGCAACCTACTTATAATAACCAAACTCCTTAGTAGAGCTCTGCTTGGGTAAGGGCGCGGCAAGAGCAGCAACTCCGTTGGAAGTCGCTTGAAAAAATGCTTGACGTTGCCTGAAATCACTTGACGTTGCTTAAAATCGTTGGGGATTGTTTGAAATAACCTGCGGTGAGGGACAGAAGAGCCAGGGTTCTTCTTATGATGTCTGTAGGAGATCGAGGTGGCAGGCGTCAAGCCCCTAGCTTACCTCGACGAGCTGGAGTACAATTTTCCAATTTTGTCTTTTGCATAGGAATGCACTTGATTTGAATGCAGGTGGCATCGTCTAGGCACGTAGCGTTTTGGAGGGTCGCTCATCGGCTGAGGGCTAAAGCCATTGAGACACTCGTAGGTGGCCGGGATCGACAGGTATGAACCTCTCGTTCCTTCTTCATTTTGTTGTATTTTGCAGAGAAGTGATTTGAAATATGGCATTTCTTTGCAAGGAGTCTTAGAGCGCGAGCTGGCATATTCTCGGAGGGAGATAGCTTGTTTGTTGAGGGAGCTAGAGGAGAGAGACACTGAGATTGTTGCTCTTGAGGTTCTAGCTAGGCTTGGTTATGAGGATTAGTTGTCTTTTGGTGTTGGTTTGTACATTTTGGCTTGTTTTTTTGCACATTTTGGATTTTGTCTCGGGTGAAAGCCTCTAGTTTTTAATTTTGAACTTTGTTTTGGATTGTAAATTTGGAATTCTAGATTTTGGATATGCTTTTGGGCTTTGACTTTTCGATTTTGGTTGTAGCTTTTGCTTTTGCTTTGGCTTTGGCTTTGGCTTTGGCTTTGGTTTTGGCACTGGCTTTGACTTTGGCTTTGGCTTTAGTTTTGGCTCTAACTTTGGCTTTGGTTTTAGCTCTGACTTGGGTGAGAGCTCCCAGTTTGATGTACATGCCTCTTTTGGTTGTATTGGATGGCCTGAGTGTTTCTGCTGCTCAATGTTTTCTGTCCCTGCAGATTAGTCTGAAAACAAAACAGGTTTGGTAGACGACGGTTTTGCCGTCATGCTGCCGAAAATCATATCACATAGAAATTATACAAATTTCATGTTTGCATGTTGGTGGCCTAAACTGACGCAAAACAAAAGATTGGATTGAAAAAGCGCGGTTTTGTAAAAAGAAATGTATAGGTGTTGAAAATGTATAAGAGTTTGAAAGAATGGAAAGAGGAGTGAAATGATTCCCCTGAATAAGTGTGCTCATTTGGCCGCGATGTTGATTTGTGTCTCGAACCCGAAGAGGATTAGGAAATCCAAGGTTGATATCGTTCCCTAGGCTGTCTTGGCACATGCTCACGCTTGCCATGGTGAGAAGCTTAGGATTTTGATGACATGGGGATATCCAAATGTCAAAATACAAGAGCATAGTGACGTTGAATCTTAACTGGCTAGGGGCCGGTTTTATTTAGTGTCGCATGAGCGGCACGTGGGCAACGCGAGGCGCGTTACTTTGTTTGTGTTTGAGAATTTGGATGAGTTCTGCCCTTTTTATAGTAAGAAGTCCGGCAAATTACGCGAAACTAATACTATAGAACAAAATACTTTTATGACCGTATAAGCTTAATGTACATCTGTCGAATTCTTAGATGCTAAACGAGGGTGGAAGGAAACGGAATGGAGTGGGAGGTTTTATGGTGTTAGAAGACATTGGAGATCTGTGTTATCTCTCTCACTCACCTAGATGAATGAAAGGATCGTCTCGAAAGGCATGGAGACAAAGTAATTGTGAGTCGATTCGTCTGAAATTTGACTACCTGAGAGATTTTGTATTGGTTGTGGTTTTTGACTGGAGAGACTTTTTTTTCTCGACACTTTGTTGGATTGACTAGATTTGTTTGTTTCATTTGAACTTGTTTGATTGGAATTTTTCTTTTTCTCTTTTTTTTTTGGATTAGATTTATTCGACTTTTGTTTGTCTTGTCTCGTGAAGTTTTGAATTTTTAAGACTTTTGATTTGGGGTTGTCTGGATTTTTTTTTTCGATTGTTTTTTTTTTGGTTCGGTTTGAATTTGTGAGAGTTTAGGCACGATTGCACCAAAGAAATGTTTTGATCCTCCGGTGGGGGTATCAAAAAGTTTGGCATATGATGTAATTTCTGGTAGTCATATAGGATTTGACGAATCGGGTAGAAAGATGGGGTCTCCAAACCTAAAGGTCACCTAGAGACACGGCGATCAAGGAATTTTTACACCGCAAAATATGGACAAGGTGGTAAATGCACGCCCTCGTTAAGGCTTCTTCCAAGAGGTCGAGTGATCTACACTAAAGAGATACGACATAAAGTATTTCAAGTCTATTTCATTAGTTAAGGGTAAAAATGTAGAACAAGTGACTAATAAAAAGTACATGTGCTCATTTGTAACTCAAAGAGGACTAGGATGGTCGTATTTATTAATAAATGCTAATATAGTGATTAAATAAACTATAAAATAAATACTGCAATTGATTACAATGCATGTAGTCATTCGCATGTTAGGGATGCAATGCATGGGCTTGACTCTTCTAAGTCTCGATCGGTCTCTAAAGAGGGTCCGTGCCAATGAAATCGCTTTGTCAGGGTACCAATATACTCGTCATAGCTTGTAGCAAATGACATGTATAAGGTGGCCAACCTCCACGGTTCACCTTGATATTTAAATCAGACACAGTGGACGTCATTTTTCTATTGTGGGGCGGAACCCCAAGGAGAAAATGGCCCAATCCTAAAGTCTCAAATGGGTTTATGCATGATTAAACAAAATAAACATGACAAGTAACCTAATAGCCATTCATTTTCTTTTCAAGCTACACGGTCCCCAGCGGAGTCGCCAAATTGTGGATACGGGAAATCGCTTCCACGGGTAAAAAACGCGAGTTTTAAAAGTCTTTAAAAAACACATTTTAAACCTTAGCATTTGAAAGGAGTCGCCACTAAATTTTTATGGAATTTAGAAAACCGAGTTAGAGATAAAAGATTCGTTTGAGGTTACGTGTTAGGAAGACAATTTTAATTTCACTTAAAAGCACTCAACCCTGCTCGTAGTTAAACGGTCTCTACTAAACAAATGAATGGCTATTTGGAACGAGTCATATGAGATACAACCATGCAATTTAACCCTAATATGTGACGTCAGTTCTATGTCGGTTTTAATGCAATTAACTTTGTCAAAGTTGTTTAGCATGTGAGTTCATTTAAAACTAATCTAGTTATAAACAAACAAAAGAGAAGGGAAGAGAGCACTCTTACTCGTAGCATAAGAAAGATTAACGAACATTAGGGGTTAGTAAATAACACATACAATATGAACAAGACTAAAACAAACAAGAATCGGCATATGACATAAAATAAACATGTGAGACAGAATTAAGACAACATACGATTGATATATTCAAAACTAAACCTATTAATATTGAAAACAAAACAATAACGATTAAGAACGACTCAACAATATAAATTAGAGAACTGTAGCGATTAAAAAGACACAACAACATACACTAATGAATTATGATGGTTAAAACAGTATCATGGCATACGGAATACAATTTAACGAATTAAACACGAGGAACTAAAATTAGATGATCACCCAGGTAATCCCAATCAATGACTTGTTCGAGCGACATGAGATGATCACCATAGTTATAAAACCGGTTAAGATAGTCATGAAAAGGCTCAGCCTTGTGTTGTGGGTATCGGAATCCATAGTTATTCATTATGTAAGGCCAAAATTAGATAGTAACAATACCTGAAAAAGGAACTAAAACTACAAGGGAACCGTGAGAATGGTCTCAAGGAAAAAGTGTTCCTCGAGACAAAAGAAAAACTAATAGCAAACAAAACCGTGCTCCCCGGCAACGGCGCCAAAATTTTATAGGCTATCGCACACCTAATCAAAGATAAATACCCTAGATACAAATGAATGTAGCAATAGGGGTCGAACACAAGGAGACGGGATTTGCTAGCAAGTTTTTATGCAGTGAATTCTATCAAGGTTGGTCACAAATGGTTTATGGTTTGGTGGTTAAAACAATAATAAAGAAAGAGTTTAGGGAGTTCAAGTCACACATGCAAACATTAATTGATCATGTCAAACTAGAAATACTTAAATAACTATAATTGTTTAGGCTTAAAGACAACCACCTCTCGGCTTTATTATCAACCATAGATCGGGTCCTAACGATCTCTCGCATTGGCTAGGTCGTTCTACTAACATATGCTTAGTTTAATTCAATTCCGTGCCTCTCGACTTGTAGAACGAATTAACAAATTTAATTAAAGATTGTGATCAAGAATCAAACACTAACAATACAATGCAAGCATGTGATGGAAACAACTATTTGATATCATAACATCTCATTTCAACAATTGTAATTATTTATTTATGCATGGCTCCCTTAATCCCTAGACTAGAGAAATACTCTTGCATAATGAAAACTAATCTAATGACAAATGATATAGTAAACATGAACATACTAACTAGTTAAAGGAAGCGACAAATGAATAACAAAAGCAATACAAGAAATAGAATTACCTCAACAAAGAAAATAAAACTTGGAATTGAAGAATACAATGGAACCAAATAACTTGCAAATGAACTTGTAATATAAATTGAAATACTTGAAGGAATTATTTGTAACAACTAATAGAAACTAAACTATTCTAAACCTTATCTAATGACTGAAAATATTATGTAAAAGAGTGTTTTTAGAGTGTAGAATGATATAAAAGAAGATCCCATATTAACGAATTGAGGCTCCTATTTATAATAAAATAGGAGCATAACTTAAAGAACTTTGGGGGAGCAAACCCGGATCGGGGTCGTGGTGATCCGCGTTTTTGTCTTAACTCCGTCTTAACTTCTTGCTCAATGGTGATGCGGAATCCAATGCTTGCATATTCTTGAGTCCGTCTAAGTCATCCTATGGGTCATTTGGCATCCAATGCAAGCTCTTATCTTGGGCTTTTACTTGGACTTCATTTCT
This sequence comes from Heliosperma pusillum, assembly GCA_022085475.1. Classification (NCBI taxonomy): domain Eukaryota; kingdom Viridiplantae; phylum Streptophyta; class Magnoliopsida; order Caryophyllales; family Caryophyllaceae; genus Heliosperma; species Heliosperma pusillum. The sequence goes on along the minus strand of JAIUZE010007200.1, from coordinate 2,744 downwards.
TTATTTTCACACCAACCAATGTTGGTTTCTTCATGCTCGGAATTTCCAATTTCTTCCCGAAACGCCCCTATGCTTCCCGGAACACCTTTGCATGATCAAGACTTGCTCTTATTAGCCTTGTGAACTTGGATGAATGCTAATTTGACGGGATAAAGCTACCGAATGCTTCTTTTCCTACAAAATGCAATGAAAACACCTAGAACACAGAATTAGCTCATAAACACATTAACAGAAGTACAATAATCAAATAAACCGAACTAAAATAGGGAGTTAAACTATATATAAAATGGACTCATCATGGTCTAATAAAAATTACACAAAACCATCCAGCCTCTTTTTAAGTATAAGTGTAAGGATAAGGATAAGGATAAGGATAAAAAAACACTTCATATCATCATAGCAATAAACATTCCAACTTTTGGATCACCTATATAAATAATTTGAACCTTATAATACATAACATAGTACAAAAAAGTCTCTAGGGAGCATTTTATAATTTAAAGTACAAATAAGAGTAAATTACAAACTAACTCTCTCATATAATCAGAATTTTTCAAACAACTCCCTTTTATAAATTTTTATCATAATAACTCTCTTTTAAAATATGTTTTTAGTTTTATACAAATCAATGCCACTTATTCCTAAATGAGACGTACATTTGAAATTTGCGGCCAAAACTCAGTTTTTTCCTTCATTTTCACTTCCATTAGATATTGAACTCTTATTGAACTCTTATATACTTCCTTAATTACCATATAACTCATTAAAAAAGAAACTTAGTGATACACCAAACTAGGGGTTAAGACAAGAATATAAGACAAACAACACAAGACATAAACAAGATAGACAAACCCTGTATTTAGGACTACCAAGACAAGCACAGTCAGCTCTAAATGCAGTGACTCTTAAGCCAAACTCACTCACTAAGATAAGCACAAGTGAATGACTCAAGCTTAGGCCAACAAACTAAGACTAGCACAAGTTTGTTGAAGGTTTTGAGCTAACCAAGACTAGCACAGGTTAACAGGAAATAGAGTAGAAACTCTGGTTTTCATTCATTAAAATCTGAGTTCTGTCTACACCAAATGGCTCCTTATATAGAGCATTACAAAACATCCCTACCACACAACATAAAGCTACATCTAAGGGCTTACAATGAGCCTTACAAGGATACAAAACAGATGCAAAAGTCTACTAATAAGACGAGCTTGGACAGACTGCAACTACAACAGAAAAGTGACTGAAAAGGCAAACTTGTCCCTTTCCTGAAATGGCAATGTTGAGCAGTTTCTTTGTGGAGCTTTGTTTGGCTGTCTGCAGCTACAAACGGTACCTTGAGAGGGACTTCTAGGGCCTTCCCAACGTTCTTATTAATGCTACTAAGGGTCATACAAAAAGCAAGGTGCCTTTGATCACTTGTTGGTCTTGAAAACCTGCCTGGCTCCTCAGACTGACTGACTAACTTGTGGACTATTTTTCTTGGACTTCTAGGGATAATATGGAAAACTTCTCCTGGACTTTTTGGTAGCCAAGGGTCTCAACTTGATGGGAAAAGGAGTTGGAACCCTTGCTTGGACAGTTGTTGTAGGATATCTGGTCTAGAACTGCTGCTGGTATCTGTGGGTTCCTTCTGGTTGTTGCTGGCTTGGGACCTTGTTACTCTGGCTGTTGATGCTTGGGGTTGATCTGCCTGGGTCTGGTCATGGCCTGTCTTGGCCTGGACATGGCTTGTCTTGGCCTGGACATGTCCTGCCTTGGCCTGGTCATAATTGTGCTGGCTTGTTGTTGGCTGAACTGGACTCTCAAAGACTGTTGATCCCCTAGCTCCTGCTTCACTTAGCTTATAAGGTTAAGACTTGAGTGTGTATGATTCGAGTACAATAAGCTTAGCTTATTAGGTTTTTGGAGAGGTCTGGAACGGATATGGGGTTATGAAGCGAAAGTATCGTGTAGAGATTATCTTTTAAGGAAGGGTAAATCGGTTAGTTTTTAAAAATAAGTCTAATTCAGGAGAAGAGGAATTGATCTGTGTTAAAAACATGTTTTAAAAGGGAGTTATTTGGATAAAAATTTATAAAAGGGAATTGTTTGGAAAAGGTTGATTATATAGGAGAGTTATTTGTAATTTACTCTAAAAATAATAATAAAAGTAACAAGATGGTACCTATAACACGAGATGATCACATTGTCCGTCTTCAATGAGACAGACTGCAAGATTATTTATACTTGCTAAAAAGTGGGCACGTTCTGTGATAAACTTTACGCTTATTATGGAAATATGTATTAAATAAAATAGTTATTTTGACTCACTACTCAATATTAAAATAATTAACTATAAAAAAACATTAAAAGGATACGAAGAAAAGTATTCCCTTCGTCCCGATTATTTATTTACTAATTCTATTTTAAGATGTTTTATTCATTTCTTTAACTTTCTATATTGGGTTTTTGTCAGAAACTACCTTAATTTTGGGTCATTTGTGAACAACTACCTTTTATTTTATTTTTTGCCTTCAAATACATTTCAATTTTTCTTTTTGAAAAAACTACCAAGAATCCACTTCCGACAATAAAAAAAGTCAACTTGTCGGCGTTGACTTGGTCTTTTCTCCCATTTTCACACATTTGACCTATATTTCTCCCTTTATTCACACAATTAAATCTCAAAAAACTCTATCTCCATGTCCAACACCTAATCAAAAATCTCTTACAAGCAATACCAACACATCAACCATTTCAATCTC
>JAIUZE010007199.1:0-57244 GCA_022085475.1 Heliosperma pusillum | reverse complement strand
AGCTTGTGGTCTTTGCTCATCCAATGTTCATGTCACCGATCGGTGCCCACTTATCCAAGAGGAGACCGAAGAGGTCAAGGCCGCTTACTATAATCCTATGCGAAGAGACCATCCCGGTTTCCAATATGGGAATCCACAAGGCGGTTTGAAACTACAAGGCCAACAAAATCAAGGCTCATCATTTGGACAACAATTTGGTCAATCTAAACCAAGGTTCATTCCGAGGCAACAAGGTTCGAATTCATTCTCCTCTCAAGGTCAAACTTCCACCCCATCCATGTCTACGGAGGAAATGATTCGGGCTCTTACTTCTAATGTGGCCACTATGCAAGCTAATCAAGTGCACTTTCAACAAGAGACAAAGGCTAGCATTCAAAACTTGGAAAATCAATTTGGGCAAATGTCTAGTGCTCTTGGGAGACTTGAAGCTAAAGATTCCGGTAAGCTACCTTCTCAAACTATTCCTAATCCTAAGCCTAATGCGAGTGCTATTACTTTAAGGAGTGGGAAGGAGTTGCAAGGGCCAAAAGCAAAGATTAGTGAGATAATTGAGCAAGAGGAGGAGGAGTTGGTGGTTGAACCCATCGTCACCTCACCGTTGGTTCAAGAGGAGGAAGTACCACCGATTGTTACACCTACTCATGCGGATGCTCCACCGTTTCCCGAGGCACTCAAGAGGAAAAGTCGCCCAACACAAGACAAAGATGTCTATGAGACCTTCCAGAAATGCGAGGTAAACATCCCTTTATTAGATTTATTGAAAAGTGTGCCTAGGTATGCTAAGTTTCTTAAAGAGTTGTGTACCATAAAAAGGAATCAAAAGTTGAAGGGTGTCAAAAAATTTAAAGTTAATGAACATGTGTCGGCTTTGTTTCAACATAAGTTGCCACCTAAGTGTAGTGACCCGAGTATGTTTACCGTGCCTTGTACCTTAGGAGACACCACTATCCCTAATGCTATGCTTGATTTAGGTGCTTCAATTAATGTTCTCCCTTATTCATTATACAAATCATTGAAATTGGGGCCACTAGTTAAAACATGGGTGGTAATTCAATTGGCCGATCGTTCAAATGCTTATCCTAAGGGAGTGGTTGAGGATGTACTTGTAATGGTAGATAAATTAATTTTTCCCGCTGATTTTTATGTACTTGAAATGGAACATGATTCACATGCGGCTCCTATTCTTTTAGGTAGGCCATTCTTGAGAACCGCAAGTACTAAAATTGATGTGTCTAATGGCTCTCTTACTATGGAAGCCGATGGTCAAGTGGTTAAGTTTAATATCTATGATTCTATGAAATATCCTCGTGATGATCATTCTTGTTTCATGATTGATATTTTGGAGCCTTTAGTGCAGGATGTGTTCAATGTGAATGGAGGAGATGACTTACTCGTAGCTATTGACAATAGCTTGTCTTGTGATGATTTAAGTTTTTCTCTATCTCATGATTTGAAGAAAGTGGTGGCTTCTTTAGCCAAGATGGAAAGGCTTCCTATAATACCTTCATTTTCTAAACCTTTAACTCTAACTTTGCCTAGTGAGAAATTGTTGCCGTCAGTTTTGCAGGCACCCGTGGTTGAGTTGAAACCATTACCTTCCCATTTGAAGTATGTTTTTCTAGGTGATGAAGAAACTTTACCGGTGATCATTTCTAGCAAGCTTACCGAGGAGCAAGAGGTAAAGTTGGTGGGGGTTCTTAAGGAGAATAAGCTTGCAATTGGATGGACTATTGCCGACATCAAGGGTATTAGTCCAACCACTTGTATGCACCACATATTCTTGGAAGAGGATGCCAAACCGGTAAGGCAACCACAAAGGCGCTTGAATCCACCTATGATGGAGGTGGTGAAGAAAGAGATCCTAAAGCTTTTGCAAGTGGGTATGATATACCCAATATCCGATAGCAAGTGGGTGAGCCCTACTCAAGTGGTGCCAAAGAAAAGTGGAGTAACGGTTGTAGAAAATCAACATGGAGAATTGGTTCCCACCCGAGTACAAAATGGGTGGCGTGTTTGTATCGACTACCGTAGACTCAATGCGGTGACAAGGAAGGATCACTTTCCCTTGCCTTTTATTGATCAAATGCTTGAGAGGCTTGCTGGTAAACCTTTTTATTGCTTTTTAGATGGTTATTCGGGCTATTTTCAAATTGCTATTGCGCCCGAAGATCAAGATAAGACCACCTTTACTTGTCCATTTGGCACCTTTGCGTATCGACGCATGCCATTTGGGTTATGTAATGCTCCCGCAACTTTTCAACGATGCATGGTTAGTATTTTCTCGGAATATGTTGAGAATTTCATTGAAGTTTTCATGGATGACTTTACCGTGCATGGTGATTCCTTTGATAGTTGTTTGACTCATTTATCTCTTGTGCTTAGGAGATGCATTGATACTAACCTTGTCTTAAATTCTGAGAAATGTCATTTTATGGTAGAGCAAGGTATTGTACTTGGGCATGTGGTTTCCTCTAAGGGAATTGAGGTTGATAAAGCCAAAATTGACACTATTCAATCACTTCCTCACCCTACTAATGTTCGTGAAGTTCGCTCTTTCCTTGGTCATGCAGGTTTTTATAGGCGGTTTATCAAGGACTTTTCCAAGGTCGCTTCACCATTGTGCAAATTGTTGCAAAAGGAGGTCGAATTCGAGTTTGACTTATCGTGTAAGGAGGCATTTGACAAGCTAAAGGAGAAGTTGACGTCGGCTCCAATCATACAAGCTCCAAATTGGTCTCTTCCATTTGAGCTTATGTGTGATGCTAGTGACTACGCCGTCGGTGCCGTCTTGGGTCAACGAGTTGGGAGAGTGCCCCATGTGATCTACTATGCCTCTATGACTCTCAATGAGGCTCAGAAGAACTATTCTACTACCGAAAAGGAGATGTTGGCGGTGGTATTTGCTTTAGAAAAGTTTAGATCCTATCTACTTGGTAATAAAGTAGTGGTTTTCACCGATCATGCCGCTCTTAGGTATTTGATGACAAAGAAAGAGGCTAAGCCAAGGCTTCTCCGATGGGTATTGTTACTAAGTGAATTTGACATAGAGGTAAAAGACAAGAAAGGGGCCGAAAATGTGGTTGCGGACCACTTAAGTCGGTTAGTGAATGTGGAGAAACTTGCGGAGCCTATTCGAGGCACATTTCCCGATGAAACACTCTTTGCCCTTACTTCCGTTTCTCCTTGGTATGCTAACATTGTTAACTTTCTTGTTTCCAATGCATTTCCTACAGGTTTCTCCAAATCCCAAAAGGAGAAGATACGGAGTGATGCCAAATACTATGTTTGGGATGATCCTTACTTATGGAAGCATTGCTCGGATCAAGTGGTGAGGAGATGTGTTCCGGAAAATGAGATGAGCTCTATTCTAACTTTTTGTCATTCCTATGCTTGTGGGGGACACTTTGGAGCTAGGAGGACCGCAAAGAAAGTGCTTGATTGTGGCTTCTATTGGCCGAGTTTGTTTCGGGATGCCCATGGTTTTGTCAAAACTTGTGACAATTGTCAACGGAGTGGTAACATTTCTCGTCGTAATGAGATGCCTCAAACCCCTATGCTTTATTGTGAAATTTTTGATGTGTGGGGTATAGATTTTATGGGTCCATTCCCCATGTCTCATGGTTTCTTATATGTACTTCTTGCCGTTGATTATGTATCGAAGTGGGTGGAAGCTAAACCCACTAGGACTAACGATGCTAAAGTTGTTGCAGATTTTCTCAAGTCTAACATCTTTTCTAGGTTCGGAATTCCACGAGCAATGATAAGCGATAGAGGAACACACTTTTGCAATAGGACGGTAGAAGCACTTTTAAAGAAATATTGCGTCACTCACAAGGTATCTACCGCTTACCATCCTCAAACAAATGGCCAAGCCGAAGTGTCCAATAGAGAGGTGAAGTCAATCTTGGAAAAGACGGTGAATCCGAATCGGAAAGATTGGAGCTTGAGGTTGGATGATGCCTTATGGGCGTATAGAACGGCCTATAAAACTCCGATTGGTATGTCACCATACCGGTTGGTTTTTGGTAAGTCTTGTCATCTTCCGGTCGAGCTTGAGCACAAGGCTTTTTGGGCGGTAAAAACTTTAAACATGAGAATGGATGAGTCGGGTGTGCACCGGAAGTTGCAATTGCAAGAGTTAGAGGAGATTAGAAATGAGTCGTATGAAAATGCGGCAATTTTCAAAGAGCGAACAAAGGCGTGGCATGATAAGATGCTTTCTAGGAAGACTTTTTCCGTTGGTCAAAAGGTTTTGCTTTACATCTCCCGTCTTCGCTTATTTCCAGGTAAGCTACGGTCAAGATGGGTTGGCCCATTTATTGTCACTCAAGTATTTCCACATGGAGCGGTGGAGATTCGTAGTCCGTCTACGGAGAAGATTTTCAAAGTGAATGGACACCGTCTCAAACCGTATTATGACGGATTTCAAAATGAAGCGGTCGAGGAAGTTAATCTTATCGACCCAATTTATGAAGATTAAGCTTCTCATTCCCATGTCGAGCCACGACATTAACTAAGGCGCTTTACGGGAGGCAACCCGATTTTCTTTTATTTTATTTTATTTATTTTATGTAGTTTTATTTGCTTGTTATTAGATTAGTTTCCTTTAATCTAATTTCCTTATGTTGATGTTTTGTAGGTAAAGAGAAAAAGAAAAAAAAAAATCAAAAACATAGCATTGCTTTGAACCGCTACCACGGACACTGCCGCGCAGCCAGTACCAGCCACCCCTCGCGGCCACAGTAGCCACCACGCGGCTCCCTTCCCTGTTTTGCCAGCCGCCCCACGCGGCCGTTCTGCCGCCCCACGCATAAAGCCGCAACCCCAGTCACTCCTCGCGGCCACAGCAGCCACCACGCGGCTCTCCTCCCTGTTTTTTCAGCCGCCCCACGCGGCCGTTCTGCCGCCCCACGCCGCTAACTTCAGGTACGAATACCCTAGCTTCCCTCTCCTTCATTCGGTTCCCAGATACTTAAAAAAAATCAGCCCCAAATTCTGTCAACTGGAAATTCGTTCGAGGCTCTTATTTGCAACCGTAGAACCATTCCCACACGCTCAATTCATTCTTACTTAGTTCACATCTTTGCTTCGCTTCTCAAACAACAATTTTTATTGAATTCTTTCTACTAGTGTAATTTTCGGAAATTTGATACCCTACCATTGGGGTTTCGGAAATTTCGAATTTTCTGTGTTGCAAGGTTCGATTTTTGGGTCAATTTTCAGCAATAAGGAGATTACATTATCATTTTTCATATAGAAGAACAAATTTCTCATCTTTTGGGTAACAATTTCATACTTTGTCTCTTCCTTTTAATTTTATGCTTGAATTTTAATTTTAGCTTTAATTTAAAGGAATTATCATTGTTTCTTGAGTTTTTGTTGGTGATTTATTGGTCTTGTGATTGAATTAATTGAAATTGTTCTTTGTTGAGGGAGATTTGGAGTTGTAAGTGAGCTTTGTTGTTATTCTTGAGCAATTGGAATTGTTCTTTGTTGTGCATTGTTGTCATTGTCGGGATGAGAACCAATAAACGCGGCACCACCACCGTTTCTACCTCACAACCACCCACCAAAACACAAAAAATTACCCACACCACTTCGAAAACAACCACCATTATTCCTAGACGAATACCCATTCCCAAACCCGCTACTTTAACACTAACACAAGGCCATATTTGGGATGATTTACATGACCGTCATATGACGGAAACCCGATTCCTTTGTCATGCCACATTAGAGAAATTGGGAATGCTTGATGTAGTGAAGTCTTTGTTGAAATGTGTTGGTTTGGAGAATTTCATGACTAAGGGAGCCCACACTTATAGGAGATACACTTTAGAGTTCTTATCCACCTTGACATTGTCGGGAGAGTCCAATAAAACTCCTAAAATCACCTTCCGTTTGAAAGGAAAGCCTCATTCTTTAACTTATGCGGGGTTGAGAAAAGCTTTTGGTATTAAGGAGATGAGTGAGGTGACATATAAGGGTTTAGGTAAAGAGGCGGAAACTCAATGGTGGAAGGAGTTGACGGGTTTGGATACAAAAGCGAAACAAGGTGAAATAAGCTCAAAAATCCCTCATCCTTGTCTTAGGCTTGCTCACCGTTTGATAGCCAATACATTCCTTTGTAAAGGGGAACCCACTAAACTCCCTCGTGTCCAATTTGGTTATTTATGGGCTATGACTCCGGAGGGTGAGGGTGTCCCCGATTGGGTTGCTCTTTTTGTGAAATCTTGCTTACGAATGGGTACTAAGAAGGGAACTAGGATTGGTGGTGGGGGTTTGGTGACTTTGATAATGAAACATTTGAAGATAGATGTGGGGGATGATGAAGTGCCTTTGATGGATAACTATCTTTTGGATATTCCTTGTTTGATCCAAGCTAAGTTGCTACGGCCTCGGTTGGTAGAGGGTACTTACTTTTGGTGTTGGGGTCCCAAGAATGATCCTTATTTGAAAATGCCTCCTTCGGAGGACGAACCTTTGACTTATGGGGAAGTGACGGAGGATTTCTTTGTTAGCCCCGATCCTGATCTTGATCCTTTAATGGATGGAGAAGATGGAAGTGAAGATGAGGGATCCGACGAGCTTAGTAGGGGTAGTAAGTCTAATGACGATGCGGAGGGTAATGGTGATGGTGATGGTGCTAGAAGTGGTAAAGATACTACGGCTACACGGTCGGTTGCTACTACTTCCGTGGCTACTTATGATCAAGTTTGGATGAAAGAGGTTGATACTTGGAGGAAAGAGGTGGATGCTAGGCAAGTTAGGACCGATGATAAGCTCGCCGCACTTTCTAATATGCTTTTGGAGACACATGAGCTTGTTCGGTCTTTGAATAGTAAGTGGGATGACTTTGCTAAAACACGGGAACTTAGGGAGGCGGATCATGCCTCTAAGAGTGATGGTACCGGAGATCCCTCCGGTCCTTGAAGTCCTTTGGTATGTTTTTCTTTCTCTTTTCCATGTCTTACTTTTTGTTGTTCCTCCCATTGAGGGCAATGTGAAGATTAAGCGTGGGGGAGGGAATTCCATGTTGTATATATTTTATTTTGTTAAAAAAAAAAAAAAAAAAAAAAAAAAACAAGAAAAGAAAAAAAAAAAAAAAGAACCCGGCTAGGTGAAAACCCGCAAGGGCGGGCGCCTAGGCAAGATTGGGTGAAATGGCCGAGGACGGAGTGAAAACCCGAAAGGGCATTCCGGGTAAAATGAAGAATTGAGATGCGTGCCATGAGAGTAGTGTAAGGAATAAAAGCTAGATCGAAAACCCGCAAGGGCGGGCGATCTAGGCAAAATGAGGGAATAGGAAAGAAAAAAAAAAAAAGTTACTTGATTACTTGATCTACCTTGGAGTTGGCGACATAAGGAGGTTTGAAGGGTGGTTCGGGATTTAATCATTTGAAGTAATAAGGGGGGTTGGGTGGTGAAGTGTGATAAGTTTAAATACATTGTGTCTTTGTGTTTTGATTTATCGTTTGGCTTAGATGTTGTTTGGTTGGGAACTTGGGTCACATGGTCATTATTTTAGGATTTGGACGTGCACTTTGTTGAGACCATGTACCTACTCGGAGGGATTAAGTATTGAGAGATAGTTGGAGTAGTAGTGATTAGTTGTGGTGTTTAGAGTTGGAGCAAGCTACTCACGTTTCGCTATATAGACCTTGGCGTGGGTTCTCTTTGACTTATCCTTGAGTTTTACTCGAGGACGAGTAAAGGTCTAAGCGTGGGAGAGTTTGATTAGTCTAGTTTAGTAGGGGTTAATAAAGTTATTTTGATGATTAAATGATGGGTTAAGAAGTATATTTGGGGATTTTCGTGCTTATGTCTTGAGTGTTGGTTTGGTAATGGACTTGTGTGTTTTAATGGGGTAATTGGATTGATTTCTTGCTATGAGTGGAGAAGGGCTTCTTTAGAGGTTAGTATTGGGCTAAGGATGTCATGAGAGTGTTGATTCTGAAGCAAGTCAAAGCCCAAAACAATGAGTCAAAATGCGTAAAAGAGAAGAAAAGCAGGCTGCGAGGAGCGGCTAGCTGCGTGGCGCGGCTACTAGCTAGCTGCGAGGAGAGGCTAGCTGCGTGGAGAGGCTGAGCATTGGATTCCGACGACTCTTCTAATTCCTCTTTAATTCAGCCATTATGCCCATACTTTATGAGGTTTTATGAGGTTTTATGAGGTTTTATTAGGATTTATGAAGATGCTCTTTGAAGACCTATAAAAGGAGGGATTGTTGATCACTTTAGATATATCTTCTTCCATCTTTTAATCATCATAATACATAGAAAATACTTTAAATTTCTAGTTTGTTTTAGTTATTTTGTATGAAAGGCTAAGTTCTACATCTTGGAACAAGTTCTTGAAGCCAAGTTAGTTTGAATTGTAAGACTCTTATTCTAATTCTATTTCATTTTTAGAGTATCAAATTTAGTTTGCATTATTGTTGGTTTGTTAATTATGCACCTAGATTGATCAACTAGTTGTCATTAGTTAATTAACCATTGCTAGATTAGATGAATGAATCTTTTGTTTGTTTATCTATTTCATTGTAGCAATTATAATTCATCAATTCGTATGCTTTCATCATCGTTGAGTTATAAAAGACTAAATTTGTATGAACCAAAGTGAAGCAACGCTTGTTTTCTTCATTCGTTTATCTTTGCTAAATTCCATCGCTTTAATCTACAATCTCGATACAATTGAGCGCTTGACTAAATTGACGATATTGTAAGGAATATTTGTTTACGCTTGTAACTAATAATCATTCATAAGTGGAATTAGAAGTCAACAACTTCATAGCAAAGTACTCAATATTGAAATAGAATAGAAGAGTCAATAATCAATTCATAACTTGTTGGTGGAAATTACTTGGTCCAAGAATCATTCTCATATTTGTTACACATTTTCAATTATTATATTGTCTTGATATTTCATTTCATTCTTGTTTTAGTAGACATAGAATATCAACATATCAAAACCCCCCCTTTAGTTACTTGCTTTTACACAAATTTAATAAACAAAACACCTTTCTTGTGGGATCGACCTCTACTTACACTTACTATTAGTTTGCGTTTGTAGTAGTTAAAAATACTAATTTGGAGACTCGCGACAAGTCTAGCCATGGACCCATAGCCAAAGCTCCTTACCGTATGGCTCCGACCGAATTGAAAGAATTAAGGAAGCAGCTAGATGATATGATTGAGAAGGGTTTTATTCGACCAAGTACCTCGCCTTGGGGTGCTCCTGTTCTTTTTGTGAAAAAGAAAGATGGTTCTATGAGGCTTTGTATTGATTATCGTGAATTGAATCGGATTACAATCAAGAATAGGTATCCTTTACCAAGAATTGAAGATTTGTTTGATCAACTAAAGGGTGCTTCTACTTTTTCCAAGATTGATTTGAGATCCGGTTATCACCAAATTCCCGTTCGTGATATTGATATTCCGAAGACTGCTTTTAGTACAAGGTATGGTCATTATGAGTTCAAGGTAATGCCATTTGGATTGACGAATGCTCCCGCTATCTTTATGGATCAAATGAACCGCACATTTAGTGAGTATCTTGACAAGTGTGTGGTGGTGTTCATTGATGATATTCTTATTTTCTCCAAGTCTGAAGAAGAGCATGCTATTCATCTAAGGACTATTTTGAGTGTTCTTCGGTGTCAAAAGTGGTATGCTAAATTCTCCAAGTGTGAATTTTGGTTATCTAAAGTGTCCTTTTGTGACACCCTCAAATTTGCGGAAAGAAAAAAAATATTTTAAATACATAAAAGATACGAATACAATACGAAGGTGTCATTACATAATAAAAAGGTTCGTTACAATACGGAATAAAATTCTACAAAAGAAATATACAAGACGGGAGACATATCTCCCGTATAAATACGGCAATAAACTAGTGTATAATAATATACAAACTATGAACCGAATATAGGTCCAAGGTAAAACTTCACTCGCTAGCTCGTCCATGTACCCCAAATATGCAACACCACCTGTTCGACCGCATTAAATATAAACACGGAAGCCACAGTCAGTGGGGAGTAACTCCGAGTTCTCCCAGCCACGAAATGTCGAGTTTAATTAAACATGAATAACATAAACGCAATGTATATGGGAAATACAAAACTTTAACATATATGATATGCTTTTCATGTTATGAAACAAATAACTAACATATAACCTATCATATGAAAGCTATCATGTGAATCCGATAATAAAATATAACTCGAGGTAGGGAAGCTGGTATGCTGGCTCAGCGGTTACCATGTAACATGGCCCTGATACACTCAAACCCTAATCAACCCGTAATCATGTGAATCAGTTAACAATCGGTAATCCAAACTCTATCAATCCTAGCCAGCTTGCATCTCACCTTCTAGAACTCATAGAATCATACAACCATGAAAGATCAATACGTCTACAAACAGGCATAAGTTCCTAGTACAGTTAATAGAAGACTTCTGTAACTCGAGGCTATACCACAAGGTAGGAAAACATCCTAGTCCTAGACTGATCAGACCTAGTAACAACAGCTATTCCATTCCCCGTCTCGTGACCATAAGTACACAAGAAACTCTACTAGGCGACCCCCTAAGCAGAGATGGCTAGTACTTAAGCTGGCTCCAACCCCAAAACGGATTAGGTAACCATGCCCCGACTTGGATATAAACCCACCAAGCCGGGACACAAAAGCTATCAAGCAGTGAACTCCATATGCTCGTTAAAGATAGTACGGGCCTATCGATGTCGTGGTCCAAGCTACTCATTTAGAATTAGCATGGTCAAGACGCCATATATCCATAATTCTCTATGGGTACTTAGTCAACACGACACCAACCATATAATAAATCAGTCACGGGAAAACATCCTATCATGTGACTAATTGCATATCAATAATAATCAAATATCATATCGCCTCATATCTACTAAGGCTAATTCATTAATTAAATAAAACCATACTTGAAGACAAATCCCCGACCCGAGTCCCGCGACGGGTCATCAGTCAAATCGGGGCTGACTAGATCTTAGTTTGACCAAACCCGTCGGATCAAACCGGCTAGAAACAGAGTCTTTATCACATAGACATAAAATCAACATATTCATTACATGTTATTTTATTACTACTTCTAACATGTGAATTATCGTATTATACCCAAAAACCCGTTTGACTAAAAGAAGATTAAATTAAACTACGGTCTCGTCTTATAATTTCTAACATGTGAGAAATAATAATTTAATGAAAAACCTTTTTAATTAAATATTTTACATATTAATATTTCTCGCTTGCTAATTATTACAAAACGCGATAAAAATGACGATAACTCAAAAACCGTCACGAGTCCCAAGGTGGGACCCACGGGCTGAAATGGGCCGGACCCAATATGGGCCTGGATGGGCCCACGGGCTGTTTTGGCTTCAAAAAGGCTGTTTTGCTTTAAATTTTCTAAAACCGTTTTCTAATATTTTCCCGCATGCTTAACATAATTAAAACCCGTCAAAACAACAATTAAACAACCAAACATCGACACAACCCAAACCAAAACCCGGACCCACCTTGACCAACCCAGACCGGGTCTGAACCGGCTGGACCGGTCCGGTTTGGACCCGGTTCTTGCCCCTTTCTCGGTTTCAACATCAAACACACCAAATCAATTCCAAACTTGTTTTTAATCATCAAACAACCATTTTAACCATCTTCCACACAAAATCATAACTTATTAAAATCATCAAAATTTATCAAGAACACCAAACTTGTTAAAATTCATACAAAATCATAAAAATCATAACTTAGTAAAAATCATCAAAATTTATCAAGAACACTAAACTTATTAAAAATCCATACAAAATCATAAAAATCATAACTTAGTAAAAATCATCAAAATTCTTCAAGAACACTAAACTTGTTAAAATTTCCTACACAACATAAAAATCATAACTTATGAAAAATCATTAAAATTCTTCAAGAACAATAAATCAACATAAAAATTTCCTACAACATAAAAATCATCAAGAACAATAAATCATCATAAAATTCTCTACAACTTAAAAATCATCTAAAATCATAAAACAATAATAAAATTCCATACAACATAAAACTATCATCAAAATCATAAACAACAATAAAATTCCATACAACATAAAAATCATCAAAAATCATAAAACAACATAATAACCACTACTTAACATATTACTAGCTAAAAATCCATAAATCATAAAACATGAACCAAAAATATAAAGATGAACCAAAATCCAAATAAATAAAACTAAAGGCTATATTACTAACTCAAATCCTAAATAACCATAACATGAACATAAACTAAAACCTATGTGACATTAATTCGTCGAGTAAAACGGAATTGTTACCTTAGCTAGCAAAATCACTTAGCACAAAATATAAGAAATAATAAATAAGAAAACCCTTCTACTAGTCTTCACCCAAAATATAAGAGTCCCCAAATTCGTCTTCAAACTCTTCCCCTATAAGAAATAACAAGAAAAACAATTATTAGAACTTAAACTAAATTTTCCATAATTAAATGATGAAAACGATCTTGACGGAATTGAAAATAAACCGTACTAGAAGATGAGGAGCGAAGAGGAGAGTCTAGAAATATAAATTAGGAAGGATTTAATTAAGAAACGAAGGATTTATGGAGGTTTTGCTCAAGAACGATGAAGAACTAAAGATGAACGATGAAGAACGCGAAGAACGATTAAATAAAGTGAGGTTTTGATCTTATTTTGATTTGTTGTAAAATGAAAAGTTGTTTGTGAGTCATATGGGGTGTGTGGGTGCCGTGTGTTTATAGACACATAAAGGTGTCGAGTTTTGACATTGTTGTTCCGTAATTGACTCGCGTTTAATAATTGTTTTACGGTAAACGATTAAATATTATTTACGATAAAGTTAATATCAAGATATTATGATATTAAAATGAAAAATAATGAAAATATCAAGGATTAAGAGTGGGTAAGTGTGCCGTGTGGAATTGTGATTGTCGGGTCTGATTTCGAGCGTTTTGCGTAATTTTCGTTAATTGATCGATAAAGCGAATAGTGATCTAGATATTATGATATTGTAATCAAAAGTAATCAAAATATCAAGGCTATTAGAGGACTTTAAGGAGCCGTGTGGTTTGAGGTGATTCGGGTCTGTTTTTGCTCGATTTGCGTAATCTCCGTTGACGGATCGATAAAGTAACAAATATCTAAGATATTTGTATTATTTTAATCGAATCAATTAAAATATCCAATCGTGAGTGGAAAACGATGACATGGCCGCGTGACTCATGCCAAAGTCGAGTTTCGATTTTGTTGCGCGCTTTACGATGCGTCGGGAATAGTTAAATGACGATTGGTTAAAAACCGTAAAAGTTATTCTTTAAATTCAAAATAAATTCTAAATAATTTTATTAAATTATGACAAATCTTAATAAATCGAAATAAAAATAAATCAAAAATATTATTTTTTTAAATAAAATTTTGGTCTTCAAAATCGCAAGCCGAGTCGGGAAAAGTCAACGGAAGTCAAAATCGACTAAAAAGTCGGGAAAAGTCAAAAATGACTTAAAAGTTCAGAAAAGTTTAAGACGACTTTAAAAGTCAAGAAAAGGAAATGACGACTTTAAAAAGTCAAGAAAAAGTCAAAGACGATTTAAAAGTCAAGAAAAGTCAAAGATGACTAAAAACGGTCTTTTCATGAAATCTTTCAGAAATTCCAAATACGAACGCGGAATTTCAAAATAAGACTCCGAACAAAAATTCCTATTTTAAAAACTTAAGTTCTACTGAAAAGTATCCATAAGCTATTGCTTAAGCAAATGGGGTACTTTTCGGGTTGTTACAATCACCCCTCCTTTTAAAAAGTTTCGTCCTCGAAACTTAGAAGAAGGAACGTAACATATATGTAGGTCTATTTCAAAACTGTTAAAAATATATTTGTAATAAAATACGGGGTCCTATCTACGGAACAGCAGGTTCTCGTCAGCATCAAGAATATCGATAGAAGGTACGTAATCTTTGAACGGTTAGATCGAATAGAAAGAGGAAAGAAAGAAGGAAATTTACCTCAAGCAAAGAGCTCGGGATATTTAGCTAACATTTTAGCTTCGGGTTCCCACGTTTCTGATTCGACGTTTCCACAACGCCAAAGGATACGAACTAAGGGTACCACCTTGTTTCGGAGTTGTTTGTTAGCCCTTTCAAGTATACGAATCGGCCTTTCCAAAGCCCAAATTAGGTTCCAAAGTCCCACACTTCTTCTTGGAAGAATAGACTCGGATAAATGATATACTCTTCAACGGAGAAAACCATGGAAAACATCATGAACTTGCTCAAAGTTCAAGGTAAATTCCAGACGATAAGCAACAGGACCAAACTATTATGAAGCACAAGAAACGGTACCAATATATTAGGAAGCAACTTCCCTTTCACTCCAACCGCTTTCACTCCCTAAATAGGGTGACACTTTAAGGAATACGACGGGTCCTCAACATCAAATTCAAGAGGTAGTCGACGGAACATCGGAATAGGATTTCTGTCTATCTAGACGGTTTAATAGTTCACGAATGACTGAATATGATCGATAGGTTTCAAGTAACCAATGTCGGGACTCACCTATGATCTTGCACGTGATCCCAACAAACAGGACTACGGCATTTCCTACCGTATAAAGCCTCATATGGTGACATCTTGATAGAAGCATGATAACTGTTGTTATAAGAAAATTCTACCAAAGGCAAACTCTTCTCCCAAGATGTATGAAAGTCTAAAGCACAAGATCGAAGAAGATCTTCCAAGGTTTGGATCGTTCTCTCGGTCTGACCATCAGTAGCGGCATGAAAAGCGGTGCTCATCAACAATTTACTACCCATGGCTTCTTGTAAGGCTGTCCAGAATCGGGAACAGAATCTCGGATCACGATCGGAAACTATATCTTTAGGAACTCCATGGTAGCGTACGATCTCTCTTACATAGGAATCAGCTAAGTTATCTATACTCCAAGTTTCTTTGATAGGTATGAATCTGGCACACTTGGTTAGACGGTCTACAATAACCCAGATGGCATTCTTTCCACTAGAAGTTCTAGGTAACGCCATCACAAAGTCCATAGAACTAGACTCCCATTTCCACAGAGGAATCTCCAAAGGTTGCAGCAAACCTCCGGGTCTTTGATGATCAATCTTCACCTTCTGACAAGTAAGACATCTACTAACATACTCCTCCACTTCAATCTTCATCCTAGGCCACCAGAATTGGTGTCTCAAATCTTTATACATTTTGTGCGCCACCCCCCCGGCCGGATGAATAGGAATAGGGAGAAGGTGAGCTTTCTCAATAATTCTCTTTCTCAACCCGGCCTTCAGTCTCGGAACCAATCACATTCGACCATGGTAACGAAGGTAGCCATCATTATCCACCATAAAATCCTTTGCTTGCCCAAGTGATATTTTTGCTCGAATGGCGATAAAAGTAGCATCCTCCGGTAAACAAGTACGAATCTCTCGATAAAAATCAGGTTCCGCGGTCAAAGCACCAAGATAATCAAATCCTTTCCCCACGAACTGTATCTGAAGCTTCTGAAACTCGGTTACCAGCTCATCGGGTAAAGTACCAAGAGCATTTAATGAATGACTAGTCTTCCTACTCAAAGCATCTGCTACGACATTTGCTTTTCCCTCGTGATAAATCAACTCAGCATCATAATCATTCACTACCTCCAACCCTCTTCTCTGCCTCATGTTCAATTCCTTCTGAGTAAAAATGCACCTCAAGCTCTTATGATCGGTGTAAATTCGGCAATGAACTCCAATAAGATAATGTCTCCAAGTTTTCAAGGCATTTACTACAGCTGCTAACTCAAGATCATGAGTCGGATAATTCACTTCATGAACCCTGAGTTGTCGAGAAGCATAAGCAATAACCTTTCTATTCTGCATCAAGAAACATCCCAAACCATGCTTTGAAGCATCACAATATACATCATACTCAGCTTCATCATCTGGTAATGTTAAAACCGGTGCGGTAGTCAATCTCTTCTTCAATTCCAAAAAGGCAATTTCACATTCATCGGTCCAAACATACTTTGCTTCCTTCTTTAGCAATTGTGTCATCGGTCGTCTAGCTAATTTGGAGAAATCTTTCACACACCGACGATAATAGCCTGCTAAACCAAGGAAACTCCGGATTTCGGACACATTTTTCGGACTTTTCCAATCCACAACTGCCTCAATTTTCGCGGGATCGACCATAACACCGTCTTTCGAAATGACATGACCAAGGAAAGATACCTCGGGTAACCAGAATTCACATTTGGAGAACTTAGCATACCACTTTTGGTGTCGAAGAACACCCAAAATGGCTCGAAGGTGAATAGCATGCTCTTCCTCAGATTTTGAAAAGATCAGAATGTCATCAATAAATACCACCACACATTATCAAGATACTCCCGGAAAGTACGATTCATTTGATCCATGAAAATAGCTGGGGCGTTGGTCAAACCGAATGGCATCACATTGAATTCGAAATGACCATACCTCGAGCTGAAAGCAGTCTTCGGAATATCTGCTTCCCGAACCGGAATCTGATGATAACCCGATCTAAGATCGATCTTTGAGAAAGTAGAAGCACCCCGTAACTGGTCAAATAGATCATTAATACGAGGAAGAGGATATTTGTTTTTGATGGTGACACGGTGCAATTCACGATAATCGATGCACATACGCATTGAACCGTCTTTCTTCTTGCCAAATAACGTAGCACCCCAAGGAGAAGCACTAGGCCTTATAAAGCCTTTCTCTATCAAATCATCCAGTTGAATTCTCAACTCCTTCAATTCAGAAGGAGCCATACGGTAAGGAGCTTTGGCAATTGGTCCAGTTCCAGGCACTAGATCAATGGAAAATTCAACATCCCTTTCAGGAGCAATCCCGGGTAATTCATCGGGAAATACATCGGGAAATTCCCGAACAATCGGAACATCCTTTAAAGGAGGAAGAGAAGAATCGGAAGTAGTCACTACACATAGAAATGCTTTATGACCCTTCTTCAAAACGTTCAACATTTTCATAGCGGAAATTAACTTCACACAAGCTTGCTTTCTAACCCCTTGATAAGAAATACGAGCACCCAAAGGACTTTTAAGAATAATTTTCTGATCACGGCACTCGAATCGAGCATGATAAGTAGATAACCAATCCCTGCCCAAAATAATATCGAACTCTTCAAGAGGAAAACGTAAAAGATTCGCCGGAAAAATAGATCCATTTATGGATATTGGAATGTCGGAATGAAGATAAGAACATGAAAATACTTCTCCTGATGGTAACGATATAGGAGTAGTTTCTCCTACTGAAGCTTTAAGCGGTAACTTATCGGATAGTCTCATGGAAATAAAAGATAAAGAAGCTCCCGTGTCAAATAAAATTAAACACGGTAAATCATAAATCGAGAACATACCCGTCACAATATCGGGTTGGGCATCCGCCTCAGCACGACTCATAATAAAGATACGACCCTTAGGTCTCCCCGAAATAACCGGTGTAGAAACCGTCTTCTTCCTCTCGGGACATTCATTAAACCTATGCCCCGGTTTTTGACAATGAAAACATACTAGTGGCTTGTTGAAGCAACCAACACCCGGATGAATAGGCCTCTTGCACCGAAAGCACATACGATCTTTAAGATCGTTGTTGTTACTCGTAATAAAGGAACGGTTTCTCTGATTAGCTTGTCCACCCTGGAAGTTTCTCCTCTTGTTTGGAAAAGAGGGAGAAAAGGAAGGTCGAGATGAAGGATATAAAGGTCTCGTGCCAAAGGCATTAGGAGCAACATAAGAAGCACGAGCTTCCTCGGCAATCTCCCTGATAGAACTCTCCGCCCAGATGGCATCATTATAGATCGAGACAAAGGAAGTGGAACCTCTACTAATCTTCCCCTTTATCTGGGGCGAAAGCTTTCCCAGATAAAAGAAAGCCTTGTCTTCCTCTACCCTAATAAGACGAGTGGCATAATGAGCCAACTCATTGAACCTGGTAGTAAACTCCTGAACAGAAAGAAGTCCGTGTTTAAAATCCATGAACTCCTTCAACTTTTGTTGTCTCAACTCATCGGGATAAAACCTCGCTTCCAAGAGCTCACGGAAACGAGTCCACCCGAAATTAGGCTCCAACTTCGCAGTAGGACCTGAAAGAGTCCACCACTGATCCGCTTCCTTCTCTAAAAAGTGAGAAGCTAGACGGACCTTGTCCTCTTCAAGGACATCGTAAAGAGAAAAACTCTTCTCCATCTCTCGTAACCACACCGAAAGTTTAACGGGATCAACTTCGCCATCGTAGGTTTTTGCTTGGCTCCTCGATAGCTGTGAAGCAACCCACGTATAACTCCCGTGTCTATCACGATCAGGAACAGGAATAGGAATCTGATTAGCCTGCTGGTTTTGCTGGTTCTGCTGGTTTTGGATAATTACGTTAAGAGCTGCTAAAATAGTGTTGTCAATCCTCGGAGGCATCTTGCAAAATTAAAACACAGATTAGTACTTATCATTTAGCAAGAACAAAGAGACTACAACATAAATCCTAATCTACCCCTCTTACCCTTCTATCTCACAGTTTATTATTTCTTAAGGTCAAGTTATTTATGCAAGGGTACACAAACGTGCGTCGGGAGCAAAATAGCTCTGATACCAACTGTGACACCCTCAAATTTGCGGAAAGAAAAAAAATAATTTAACTAAATAAAATATGAGAATACATAACGAAGGTGTCATAAATAAAAAGGTTCATTACAAAACGGAAATAATATTATACAAAAGAAATATACAAGACGGGAGACATATCTCCCGTATAAATACGGAAATAAACTAGTGTATAATAATATACAAACTATGAACCGAAGATAGGTCCAAGGTAAAACTTCACTCGCTAGCTCGTCCATGTACCCCAAATATGCAACACCACCTGTTCGACCGCATTAAATATAAACACGGAAGCCACAGTCAGTGGGGAGTAACTCCGAGTTCTCCCAGCCACGACATGTCGAGTTTAATGAAACATGAAAAACATAAAAGCAATGTATATAGCAAATACAAAACCTTAACATATATAATATGCTTTTCCTTGTTTTGAAAACAGTTAACTCCATTACCGATCATATGAACGCTATCATGTGAAACCGATAATAAAATATAACTCGAGGTAGGGAAGCTGGTATGATGGCTCAGCGGTTACCATGTAACATGGCCCTGATACACTCAAACCCTAATCAACACGTAATCATGTGAATCAGTTAACAATCGGTAATCCAAACTCTATCAATCTTAGCCGGCTTGCATCTCACCTTCTAAAACTCATAGAATCATCAAACATGAAAGACAAATACTTCTACAAACAGGCATAAGTTCTCAGGACAGTCAATAGACGACTTCTGTAACTCGAGGCTATACCACAAGGTAGGAAAACATCCTAGTCCTAGACTGATAAGACCTAGCGACAACAGCTATTCCGTTCCCCGTCCCATGACATAACCGTCTATGAGAAACTCTACTAGGCGACCCCCTAAGCAGAGATGGCTAGTACTTAAGCTGGCTCCATTCCCAAAATGAATCGGTAGCCATGCCCCGACTTGGATATAAACTCACCAAGCCGAGACACAAAAGCTATCAAGCCAAGTGAACTCCATATGCTCGTTAAAGATAGTACGGGGCCTATCGCGTCGTGGTCCAAGCTATCATTTAGAATTAGCAGGTCAAGACGCGATTATATCAATACTTATCTATGGGGTATACTTAGTCAAACACGGACACCCAAACCATATAAAAATCAGTACGGGAAAACATCTATCATGTGACTAATTGCAATCAATAATAATCAAAGATCATAACGCCTCCTATCTACAAGGATAATTCATTAAAAATACAACCATACTTGCAAGACAATCCCCGACCCGAGCTCCCGCGACGGGTGGTCATCAGTCAAATCGGGGGATGACTAGATCTTAGTGGGTCCAAACCCGTTGGATCAAACCGGGCTAGAAGCAGAGTCTTTATCACATAGACATAAAATCAACATATTCATTAATGTTATTTAAGTACTACTTCTAACATGTGAATTAATCATATTATACCCAAAACCCGCTTGCCTTAAATGATTTCAACGTAAACTAATCTCGTATTATAATTTCTAACATGTGAGAAATAATAATTTTTTATGAAAACCTTTTTAATTAAATATTTTACTTATTAATACTTCCCACTTGCTAAATATTACAAAACACGATAAAAATGACGATAACTCAAAAACCGACACGAGTCCCAAGGTGGGACCCACGGGCTGAAATGGGCCGGACCCAATATGGGCCTGGATGGGCCCACGGGATGTTTTGGCTTCAAAAAGGCTGTTTTGCTTTAATTTTTCTAAAACCGTTTTCTAATATTTTCCCGCATGCTTAACATAATTAAAACCCGTCAAAACAACAATTAAACAACCAAACATCGACACAACCCAAACCAAAACCCGGACCCACCTTGACCAACCCAGACCGGGTCTGAACCGGCCTGGACCGGTCCGGTTTGGACCCGGTTCTTGCCCCTTCTCGGTTCCATCATCAAACACACCAAATCAATTCCAAACTTGTTTTTAATCATCAAACAACCATTTTAACAATCTTCCACACAAAATCATAACTTATAAAAATCATCAAAATTTATCAAGAACACCAAACTTGTTAAAATTCATACAAAATCATAAAAATCATAACTTAGTAAAAATCATCAAAATTTATCAAGAACACTAAACTTATTAAAAATCCATACAAAATCATAAAAATCATAACTTAGTAAAAATCATCAAAATTCTTCAAGAACACTAAACTTGTTAAAATTTCCTAAACAACATAAAAATCATAACTTATGAAAAACCATAAAATTCATAAAGAACAATAAATCAACATAAAAATTTCCTACAACATAAAAATCATCAAGAACAATAAATCATCATAAAATTCTCTACAACTTAAAAATCATCTAAAATCATAAAACAATAATAAAATTCCATACAACATAAAACTATCATCAAAATCATAAACAACAATAAAATTCCATACAACATAAAAATCATCAAAAATCATAAAACAACATAATAACCACTACTTAACATATTACTAGCTAAAAATCCATAAATCATAAAACATGAACCAAAAATATAAAGATGAACCAAAATCCAAATAAATAAAAACTAAAGACTATATTACTAACTCAAATCCTAAATAACCATAACATGAACATAAACTAAAACCTATGTGACATTAATTCGTCGAGTAAATCGGAAATGTTACCTTAGCTAGCAAAATCACTTAGCACCAAAATATAAGAAATATATAAATAAGAAAACCCTTCTACTAGTCTTCACCCAAAATATAAGAGTCCCCAAATTCGTCTTCAAACTCTTCCCCTATAAGAAATAACAAGAAAACAATTATTAGAACTTAAACTAAATTTTCCATAATTAAATGATGAAAACGATCTTGACGGAATTAAAAATAAAACATACGTGAAGATGGAGAGCGAAGAGGAGATCTTAGAAATATAAATTAGGAAGGATTTAATTAAGAAATGAAGGATTTATGGAGGTTTTGCTCAAGAACGATGAAGAACTAAAGATGAACGATGAAGAACGCGAAGAACGATTAAATAAAGTGAGGTTTTGATCTTATTTGGATTTGTTGTAAAATGAAAAGTTGTTTGTGAGTCATATGGGGTGGGTGTGTGCCGTGTGTGTTTAATAGACACATAAAGTGTTAGTTTTGAAAATTGATTGTTCGTAAATTGGGGGACTCGCGTTAATTAATTTTTTCCGGGGTAAACGATTAAATATAATTTACGATAAAGTTAATATCAAGATATTATGAGATTAAAAATGTAAAATAATGAAAATATCAAGGCTTAAGAGTGGGTAAGTGTGCCGTGTAGAATTGTGATTGTCGGGTCTGATTTCGAGCGTTTTGCGTAATTTTCGTTAATTGATCGATGAAGCGAATAGTGATCTAGATATTATGATATTGTAATCAAAAGTAATCAAAATATCAAGGCTATTAGAGGACTTTAAGGAGCCGTGTGGTTTGAGGTGATTCGGGGTTGTTTTGATCGATTTGCGTAAATCTCGTTGACGGATCGATAAAGTAACAAATATCCAAGATATTTGTATTATTTTAATCGAATCAATTAAAATATCCAATCGTGAGTGGAAAACGATGACATGGCCTCGTGACTCATGCCAAAGTCGAGGTTCGATTTTGTTGCGCGCTTTACGATGCGTCGTGAATAGTTAAATGACGATTGGTTAAAAACCGTAAAAGTTATTCTTTAAATTCCAAATAAATTATAAATAATTTTATTAAATTATGACAAATCTTAATAAATCGAAATAAAAATAAATCAAAAATATTATTTTTTTAAATAAAATTTCGGTCTTCAAAATCGCAAGACGAGTCGGGAAAAGTCAACGAATAGTCAAAGTCGACTAAAAAGTCGAGAAAAGTCAAAAATGACTTAAAAATCCAGAAAAGTTTAAGACGACTTAAAAGTCGAGAAAAAGTAAATGACGACTTTAAAAAGTCAAGAAAAAGTCAAAGACGATTTAAAAGTCAAGAAAAGTCAAAGATGACCAAAAACGGTCTTTTCATGAAATCTATCAAAAATTCCAAATACGAACGCGGAATTTCAAAATACGACTCGGAACAAAAATTCCTATATTAAAAACTTAAGTTCTACTGAAAAGTATCCATAAGCTATTGCTTAAGCAAATTGGGTACTTTTCGGGTTGTTACATTTCACCAATAGTTCTATTATCTTCCATTCGGGTGGGTAGATGATGTTCAAGGGTGGTGGTCTCCTAGGAGGTGACTCAAACACTTGTTCTTGTGGTTCTTGAAAAATATTGTTCTCAAACTCCTCTTCACTAGGCTCCCTCCAAAAGGGTCTCCTATAGAGAGGATTCGAAAACAACCAATTGGAAATGCTACTTGAGGACGGGTCAATGTCTTGGTCACCAAGTCCTTCTTGTGACCTAGGCATAAACTTTTAAAAACAACTCCACAACACAATTAGTAACTTCAAACCCAAGTAACCTACAAACAATAAAAAAAGAAATATTTGAAAAACAATCTAAACAAAATATGACACTAACAAGAGTTCAATTTGATACTTAGCTATATTGCCTTCCCCGGCAACGGCACCAAATTTGATAAGCTAAAATACGGTGTCGTTAATTTCGCAAATTAGCTAAGTCAAATAACAATTTATAAAACCAAATCTAGACTCAAACCAACCTAATAAAAAAAGGGTAGTAAGGGTAAGAAAAGGATCGAACCCAAGGGAAAGCGGTATTAGCTAAAATAATCTAATCTAGACTCTTGCAAAACATCAATTGACAAAATTAATGACTCTAATCACAAATTGAGACACTAATTACTAATTTAAGATACTAATCAAAACAAAGACTTAGATTAATTACAAACTATGATATTCACAATGGAAAACATGTAGATAACAAATAAGGAGAAAGTTTTTCATGAGAAATGATTATCAAGTCTAAAATTACTAACAACAACTAAATACTCAAAGATTCAAATATGGAGAAATAACTTAGTGCAATTATCCCAAGTTCCCCCACAATTAACATAGTAAAGACCCTTCTTTCCTTCCTTTCTCTAATTATCTATTACAAACTTCTAAGAACTAGCCACAAATGAATTAAACCATCCATAAATGACTCAATACAACTAAACCCATACTTATTAAAACATAAGCATAAATAAATATGCAAGCTTTAAGCACAAACCCATAGAAACATGCTAGAATCATGTAATAAAACATTAAACCATGTCCTAAATACACAATAACCCAAATTCCACTCAAAAGATTCCAACTTTTAAACCAAAGTTACAATCTTTCAAGTTGCTTCAACAAATATCCAGACAAATCAACCAAATTCATCAAGACAAAGCAATTTAATCAAACAAACAATTACTAAGATGGTTAGTCTTAACAACAATTCATTCAACAATGAAATTCAAACATAGGAAAATGGAATTAAATAGAGAAGGAAGGATTAAAAAGGTCTTACAATGCTAAAAAGGAAAGAGCTTGTTCAAATTACACTAAGCAAAGAAAGATTAGCTACCCATAGTCTTCATATTACAACCAATTTCTAAGTAAAAACCCATTACAAGAGCCAAAGTTGAAGAACAAAAAGAGAGAATTCTAAGGAAAATATAAAGTTGTATGTTGAATGCTTGATGCCTCTTCTCTCTCTTCAGATTTCTTCTTTTATACCCTTGGTCCGCAAACCTAGGGGCCTTGAAAGGTGGGCTTCCAAAAGACAAGACGAGAAAATGAGAAAAACCCGTGCTGAGAAATGACGCAGGCTGCGTCCTACGACGCAGGCTGCGTCGTGCTGACGCAGGCTGCGTCGAGCGCTGCCCGTTTTTACCTTTGCTTCCTTCTTGACTTTCGTTGACCCATAGTCTCTTGGCCCCGCCTTGACTTCCATTGACCCATTGGGCTTGGTCTTCATACCTTGGTGATTCATTGCTAGCCCACTCCAATTTCCGGATTTTTGGGTCTCGGGTTTTCGGGTTTGACTTTCATTGACTTTCGGGATTTGACTCTCAAAATTGACTTAAAATACTAAATACTAACATTATTACAAAAACTAAAATTAACATAAAACATAGCTAATGACCCGTAGAAAGTAAAACGAAAGACTCTAAAAATTACTACTAGACACGACAATATTTGACGTTGTCAAAAGAAATGAAGGAGTGATTTGGGTAGATTGGGATTAGAGAGTGAGAAATTCGATTTTTAGGGTTTGAGGTTTTGGGGTTTTTTTTTTCTAATTTGTCGAGTAAATGAAAGGGGAAAGGGGGCTGCTTTGTTTTGTAAAAGTTGTTGTAGCATCTCGCTCTCCGGGAGAGCGAGAAGGTGTTTATTTCAGTACCTTATCGCTAAACCGGGACAACGAGAAGGTGAAGAACACCAAAATTTGACTGGCAGAAGGTTTTGTCTTTTGACGCTGAAGCATCTCGCTCTACCGGAGAGCGAGATGGATTAAATTTAAAAAAAAAAAAAACGGAAATTGATGACGTGGACCCATTTTTGGTAAATATTTTCAAACCCCCCTTATTTTGTTAAATAGTTATCGTTTGGACCCTAGTTTAGCAAAAAAATTCCTTAGTTTACCCGTTTTTTTAGCAGGAAGATTTTTTTTACAATAATTTCACTACTTCATATTGAATCTTGCACATTCGCAAGTCTATAGGGTATAAAAATCCTTGCGAAGATATCCTCTATTTAATCTATAAAAGCAAAGATATTCACCATCAAAAGAACAAAAAAATCAAGAATGATAAATCATCAAATCTCAATTAAATAAAGTTGATAAACTATCAAATCTCAATTAAATAAAGTTCGAGTTTACTGCACAAAAAGGACGTAAGTTATACGGAGTACATTTATGTAGATTTGGCTCAAACGTTTTTTTAATAGCTTTGACTCTTTGAGGCTATGAAACAGGCGGACGTTTCACATTCCAAAGTTTAATTTTAAATTACTCTGCTTAATTAATACTCCCTCCTATTCTAAGCTTTCTTCCCCTTCTTATTTTGCACAAATTTTAAGGATTTTAATTAAATAAGCAAAAATAATGTAGTGGAGTAAGGTGATTGGAGAGGGAATGTATTGTGGGGTATTATTGTGGAATGAAGTGATTAAAATAATTATTGTTGTGGGGTAAGGTGATTAAAATAAGATAAAGTATGGGTATTATGAGGTATTGTAGTGGGGTAATGTGATTAAAATAAGTATAAAAGTTTACCAAAAAAGGAAAGGGGGAAGTTATTGTGAATAGACGAAAATGGAAAGGGGGAACATTGTTCAGAATAGGAGGGAGTATGTCCCTTGTGAGACTTCTTGGTGGATTTCACTACTAAAAAATCCCATTTCCTCACTTGTAGTCCATCACCTTATCTTACTAAATTGTTCACTCATCTCCATTAAACTCTTATCATCTCTTGTTTTACTTAGTGTTTTCACATTCAAAATTTGAGGTTTGTAATTATTGTTGTTAGTTCAATTTATTCTATAGATAATGATTCACTTTTTTCCCCTTTAATCCTTATTTTTTTAGTTAGTTAGTTCAATTTTTTTAAGTATTTTTCTAGCTATACATTTTTAGACTATGAAAAATCACAAATTCTTATTTAACACTTTCTTAAGTTAAAAAGCTACTCACAACCGATTTAAATAAAGTAAAAAAAAAAATAAAGGACAATGTCAGCGACACCCTCTCACATGTTTTTCAGTTTTTATGTAGTCTACCATCTTAGTTGTCCCTTACATATAGGCTCACCGATTTTAGTGGTCTCTTACATATACATGTGACACCAAGTGTCGTTATCTCCTTTTCCAAAATATAAAAGGAGTGAGTAAAACGTCTTTAAGCTAAGACGGTCTGAATTAAAACAAACTAAAGGAAAAGAAGACACGTACTAAAATTAAAATTTGACAATGTTGATTAAATTTTTTTTTTCTAAGAAAATTACTAGCATTATTGAAAATATCTAGCCATGTTCATAATTTATACTCAATAGGATGGTAGATGATTTAATATGATTTGAGTTGTTAAAATGTTCATGGTATGATGCTTATGATTATCTTTTGTTACATATCTAGGTGTCATCTACAAATATTTTTGTAGACGATTTTGTAAAATGTAAAGTGATTAAGTGGGGCCAAATGTTTTTACTGTTTGCTTGAAAGGTGTTTAGTGCTTAATTTTTTGAGAATTTGGTGGAATTATTATTATTATTTTTTTTTTTGACAATAGTAAAGAAAAGTTTTACATATTCATAGTCTTTTTCGCAAGGCCATGGGCAATTTTTGGTGGAACTATTTGTTTAGTGCATTGCTACAATTTTTTGTTTAGTGTTTGATGGTGATATATTGTTTGATCCATTATTACTACTCCGTACTATTTTTGTGACAGTCGTACTTATAGTGGAATTACTACAACTCAACGATTCTTTTGTTTTGAACAGTATGAGATCTGTGCTGTCATAGAATTGACAGGGAATAAATTTACTACCACTATATTTTTACAGTGGATCGATCCGGTGTAATTAAAAATGTCTCACATATCAAAAGGAGCACTTTGTCTAATTAAGAAAAAGTTAAAAGAAATTTGTAAGAGTTGACGGAAAATGTGACTTAAGATCCTTTGTTGGGAAACTTTTGGTCCTCAATTATTCTACTATTTTCCATAGTTTAGGAGTATAGGTCGTTATAGTGTACTGTAGTTTTACTTAATATCATAAAATTCGATGAATATGATAATCATAGGATTTCACCAATTCAATGAATAGAATCATGGGATTTCATCAAATTCAATGAACATGATCATCATAGGATTTCACCAAATCCTATGTTTTACCGTAAAACATGCCAAAAAAAACCAATTTTATAATTACTTGATCATTTACTAAATTGCAAATTGCAAATTAGGACATTACTTAAGTGAGTGTGCACTCCGCTCTCCCAAACCCACAATATAGTATTTTCTATCACCCATCTTTGAACCAAACCCCGACTACACTAAATGACCGATGATTTCACTTAAATCACCAACAATAGTGTATTGTAGTTTTACTTAATTCTCCACTGCTTCCACTCTCAGAAGCTCTCTTCACACTTACCACTTACTATTACCCGCCTCTCATCTTTATTGTATAAAGCCAAGAAATTTGAGAGGTTAGATCAAAACACTTATTTTTTGTGTTTGAATCTTAAATTAAGTGTTTAACTTGCTTTTTTAAATTTTAATAGGTGCATAAAAAATATCACCAAAATTACGTGAGTATCTTTTACTATTATAAAGAGCATTAAGTAGTAAGTATTTGACCAAAAAAGTATTTCCTCCGTCTCAATCATTTATTTGACTTTGATTAAAATACTTCTCAAAAAAAATATAAAAAGCAATCAAATGAATGAGAAATAGGGAGTCGTAACTACTTAAGTGAGACATTTTTTTGTGCAGTTTTTTATGACATGTTTCATTAACACAAACATTTCACTCAAAATTGTAACCAAATGGTATTAGTTTCTTAGTTATGTTGCTTCATAATAAGTAGTTCATTTTGTCATCATTTAGCTCACTTTCAATCAACAATTTATCACCAAGATTATTATACTGGAGTACTATATGATAAAAGCATGGCGGATTTGGATGAGGTGACCTCCCTGGAGTTTCAAAAATAAATACACAAATTCTTATTTCAGACGGACTAATTCCGTCTGAAAAATAAGACGGGATTATGTTGCCACTTTTTTGATAAAATGTAACCACAACTTATATCAACTTGTTTTCAACAGTGGTTACATCTAACTGTAAAGTGATTACAAAATCCCGTCTTATTGCTTCAGACCAAAATGGTCCGTCTGAAGCAAGACCAACTGAAATAAATATATACAAGCTTCAATACTTAGCATATAATCTTTTGTGAAGAAACCCGATTTCCCACATGTGAGTGTAATCTCACATTGCTAAAAGAGGGGAGAGTTTACCACCTTATAAGGCAAGAGACTACTCCCATTATTGTCAATTGGTTTAGAGTGAAATCCCCTTTAGTTTATAAAGTGGGCTATCTCTCCTCAGTACGGGTAGTTTTCAGACCCGATTATTCAATTTAACATCTTTGTAGCTAGAGTCAACTTCTTACAAATGAAAAACACGTTCGATTCTTGGTAGTGGCCTTTTATTTTGAAAACCATTTAACCACTAGTAATTATTACTTATTAATCACTCTTAAACCCGTACAAATTTCTTTACTGAACAAATAAATTTGAAAAAATCATAATCATGTTAGTGATGTCACTATATACAATCATAAGAAAATGGTACTAAAAAATCTTAGAATTTTCTTTACACTTCATTCTTTGTTTTTTTAGATATGTATTTTTCAATGTCACAAAATAAAGCTTTCAACCCATTTTCACTTGTGGCTTTTAAAATAGCAATATAGGTTTGAATAATGTATAAGCATACTGCATACATATATTCTTGGACACAAATTCTCATTTGTGACGGACCGACCCCGTCACAAGCAACACCTATTAATTCTTGGAAGATAAAGATCAACATGGGCTAGAGATTCCCTTTCACCTTTATTTATTGTCATTACAAAATTTTGGTCTGTTTTCAGTAGGTGGTAAAACAAATAATCGTATTTCCTTAAAAACAAATGGTCCTATATTTCTTCGATGGCGACTGTGTACTGTTAATTTGAAAAGGTTAAAACACTTGTGCTACGAAACACAATGCATACTTATCATACCTAATAAGGGACATGGAAATACGGCTAAATAATTGTTTTATTAGGCAAGAGTGCAAGACTTTGCATTTTAAGGTAAATTTCATAGCTGTAATTATCGTCTTATTTGCTTCAGGCCCATAGCCTGTCAGGACCCGTAAGTAGACCTGATCAAATTGAACTTATCCGAATGACTCGACACGATAAGGCTGGCCTAAGACCTGAAAGTGACCCGACCCAAAGTGATCAGTACGACACCAAAATCGTGACCTCAAATAACTCAAACGACCCATAATGACCCGACACAAAAACAACCTGACCCAAAATTAACCCGATAGTTATTGACCCGAAAATGATCTAATCCAAACCCAATCTGAATGACTCATTTGTCAGATCTACCGTCTACGTAAGCTTGCCCTAGTAAACAAGCCTATTTAATTGGCTCAGCCAAGCTTAGCCGATATATTTTGGCCATTTTGCATGTCTTAGCCCGTCCCGAAATTGGTTGTCTTCCAATCAGGATCACTTATAATTCAGATTGAAAGACGGCCAATTTCAGGACGGAGAGAGTACATGCTAATATATCTTGGATTTTTCTTAGAAAATGTTATATGCAATGGTGGAGTTTGGGGGGGATAGCATGGGTCTAGGTTGCACAAAAACAGACATGAGATACGACACTCAAAATATTTTAGGACACGGATATGACAACAACAAAAATCATTATACATATTGAAATAAAGGGAATTTGAAACTCAAACTTTTAACTTTGATTGGGTTATAAGTCATAAAATGAGAAAACAACCATTAATATTTATACATTCAAAATCAAATATGTTCAAAAAGACAGTAAATTTCAATCTTATACTAAAATAAATAATTAAATTTTACAAAAACAAAAAAAATAAAACAAGAGCAGTAGCTAGGAAATAGATTTACTAAAAACTATACGGAAAAATATATTAGTATTTGACTCGTCTTTAAGAAGGGATAATGTCCGTCTTACAAAACATAATCACAAATTCTCATTTAAGACGGGCCAACCCGTCTTAAGCTAACCACGTGCTACTTGGGTAATTGACTACTTGAGTAACAAAACAACATACCCCAAAACCCAGGCACCCAAATTACAAAACACGAAACCCAACTTATATTCTTAAAAACAAACAATCAAACGAATACAATCCCTCATCCCTTGATATACTAAAGTCAAATCACATAAAACATAGTGTATGTTTTTGTTACATAAGACTGCTATATCCATTATTGCACATTTTGCACATGGTACAAAACTAGATATTGAGCTGGACTCGCACACACATTATATATACTGAGTTTGTTGGAATTTCACTTCACTTTTACATTGCTCAAGACCTTTCAAGACTGATACAAACAAAGGAAAACAAACTCATTATCCTAAATATGGGAAAGCAGCCAATGCTATGATGGGAGATGGTCCAGGAGACATGAGAGGTGCTATAACTTTGACAACCCAACAATTTGAACAACTCATGAGCAATCAGAAAGGAACAAGCACTTACCTTGATATTGAAGATGAAATGGATGTCAACTTTGCAGGTATGGCCTATATAAACTATTGTTATGCCTCAAATATATCTCATGAATGGATCATAGACTCTGGGGCATCTAACCACATGATAGCTAACCTGAATGTACTAGAAAATGCAAAAGAATTGAAAACCAAGGCTAATAAACATGCCAAATGGAGAAACAACTATTGTGTCACATATAGGGACATATAAGCTTGCTAGTGGTATGACTTTGAACAGAGTTTTATGTGTCCCTGACTTCAGACACAACTTGTTGTCTGTTCAAAAGTTGACTAGGGATGAACAATGTTATCTGATATTTTATGAAAATTTGTGTGTGATACAGGACTCTCAAAGAAAGAAGATTAGGGGGCTTGGAAGAGTAAATAAGGGTGTTCTTTATTTACTTAACAATATTGTTAAATCACACCCTAAGTTAGTTAATGCTTCTATTAGGTTGAAAACCCATGTTTTATGTAATGTTAGAACTACTAGTAGTATTTCTTTTGGTGAAGGGAACAATTCAGGTGGCATATTTTTCAGTCCTTGTACTGCACCTGAAAATATTTGTACTAAATTGTCAATGATTAATGATAAAATTCATGATGTGTGGCATCTAAGACTAGGACATGCTGCTGACAGCAAACTCAAACACATTTCAAACATACCTAAATCACTCAAATCCAATTTCCAGGGCCGGGTGTTTGTGTTACTTGTTCCATGCCCAAACAAACCAGATTCCGTTTTCCTATTAGGACTGACAAGGCAGCTCACATTTTTTACCTGGTACATGTAGATATATGGGGACCGTACTGGAAAGTAAACATAAGTACTTCTTAACTATAGTTGATGATCATTATCGAGCAACTTGGGTCTATCTTATGAAAACTAAGTCCGAAGTGGCATACCTACTAGTGCAATTCTATAAATTTGTCAAGAATCAGTTTGGGAAAACCATCAAAAATCTCAGGTCAGACAATGCTATTGAAATCACAGAAGGTGACAACAAAAGATTCATATTATCACAGGGCATTTGGCACCAAACAAGTTGTGTTGATACCCCTCAGCATAATGGAGTTGTTGAAAGAAAACACATGCATCTACTTAAAATTAGCTGGGCCATCAGGTTCAGTTCAGGACTCCCCTTAACCTTCTAGGGTGATTGTGTCCTCACAGCCACATACATCATAAATAGACTCCCCACTACAGTATTACAACATAAAACTCCCAACGCAATTCTGTTTAATAATGTCTGTAATTATGACATGATGCGGGTCTTTGGATGTCTAACTATAGTACACAATCCTAGCAGGGATAAGGACAAATTTCAACCAAGGGAAATACCTTGTGTTTTCATAGGCTATCCACTCTCTCGGAAGGGATACAAAGTCTATGACATAGGGAGGAAAACTGTATTCGTGTCTAGGGATGTCCAATTCTTTGAAGGTGTCTTTCCCTACAAGATCAGCAATTTCACCCAATTTCTTCCCTCACTGCAATCTGGCCAACATCCCACACTCACCCCTAAACATGTGGGAGACAATCCCATTTTCTTTGAGCATGCCTATCCCCCAATGGCACCCAATGATCAGTCAAGCTCCTATACTGAGCTACCTCCAGTGTTCACTGAGAAAACCCTCACTGTTAACCCTGCTGATCCCCCTAAGCCACAAACAAGTTCCACAAGAACCCGGAGAGCTCTAGAGTGGACAAAGACTACATAGTCCACAACCCATTCATGGCTCCTACTACCATTGTCAACATGGTTCAACTTCATCTCCCCAAGCCCTTTGTTGGGAATGCCACTGCCACTATGACTCAACAAGGCCCTAATACTTTTCAAGAAGTTGTTCAGCATCAAAAGTGGATCAATGCCATGAACCTGGAATTGAAGGCACTTCATGACAACTATACTTGGGAACTAACTGCTTTACCCAAAGGACGAAAAGGTATAAGATGAAAATGGATCTTTAAAACTAATTACAATCAAGATGGGTCTATAGAGAGGCACAAAGCTAGACTTCTTGTTCAGGGCTTTAGACAAATGCCTGGTGTTGACTATGACGAATCATTTGCTCCAGTGGCAAAAATGTCCACAGTACGTGCTCTATTGGCCACTGTGGCCATCCACAATTGGGAGACATGTCAAATGGATTTTGCCAATGCCTTTCTCCATGGGGACTTGGAGGAAGACGTTTACATGAAGCTTCCTCATGGTTACAATGATGGTACACTAATTATCCCAGATCATGGAGAGTTTGCAGAGAAGGTTTGCAAGCTATTGAAGTCCCTCTATGGTCTAAAACAGGCCCCACGACAATGGTTCTCCAAGCTCTCACATGTCTTGGTTAACTGCGGTTTCAAACATTCTAATGCAGATATTTCCCTCTTTGTGAAGCAACAACATTGTAGCACCACTGTGGTCTTCATCTATGTTGATGATATGGTCATTGTAGTGAACAATCCCACTGAAACTTAATACCTCAAGTCCTAGCCCAGTTCTTCGTTCACATGAAAGACTTACGTGCCCTAAACTATTTCTAAGGCCTTGAAATAGACAGGAGCAGTGCTGGCATCTTTGTCTCCCAAAAGAAGTATACCTTGGACCTCATCCACACCTTTGGAGTAGACAAATCTAAGGCCATTCAACTACCTGTCAATCCGGTGATCAAACTAGAACCAGGTAAGGGAAATCCCTTACCCCATCCAGACAACTATCGGAGATTGGTGGGCAAACTGATTTACTTAACCATTACAAGGCTTGATATTGCTTTCTCTGTTCAGTTACTCAGTCAGTTTCTCCAAAATCCTACCTCTGATCATATCCAGGCAGCCAGACGAGTCCTTAGATACCCCAAGTCGGTTCAAGGCCAGGGTATCTTGTTTGCAAGTAATTCGATCTGCTGTCAAATTGACAGCTTAATGTGACTCAGATTGGGCATCTTGCCCCTTTAGCAGAAAATCCACCACAGGTTTCTGCATTCTACTTGGCAATTCTCCCATTTCATGGAAGTCCAAAAAGCAGACAGTGGTGTCTCGATCCTCAGCAGATGCTGAGTATAGGGCCATGGCCATGACTACATGTGAAGTCACTTGGTTATTCAAACTTCTCCAAGATTTAGGACTTCAACACTTGGGACCAGCCTCACACAAATGTGATAATTAAGTTGCACTAGCTATTGCAGCCAACCCAGTGTATCACGAGCGTACTAAACATATTGAAGTTGATTGTCACTTTCTCAGAGAAAACATGCAACAGGCAAGGACTTTTCACTACCTCTTACGTCAACACTAAAGAACGGGTTGCAGATATCTTCACAAAATCATGCACAGTTTCTCAGCATAAGCACTTACTGTCCAAGAGGGGAGTTTCGTCATGACTCCACTCTCATCTTGAGGGGGAGTGTAGAAGAGATACCAACTCAAGTAAAGCACCACATTATCCATACTTAATTCACCAATTGTCCAACGAAAAAGCAGACAAAAGGATCCTACGTGACTTACATGATCCTACCTAATCTGTCATTGAGACTTGTAGCTAGTTATGAGTTGTAACTTTAGTAGAGTCAACTACCTAGTACTTGTGACATGCTATTATGCCATGGTCTGTGTATAGACTAGTAGTATATATTGAATCTTTGTAATTGATTCACACATACATTCAAAAATACATTAAATGAAGATCAACAACAATTATGCTCAAATCTCTTACATGTCTTCTATCCTCCTGAACATATATTAAATGCAACAAAAAACATAACAATGAAAAGAAATGAAATGCGGAAGAAGAGGGGTGAAACTGGAAAAATTAATTATCTGTAACAGCAGATTTTGTATCGCAGAATAAATGTAACACAAAATAAGTGACAAAGTAATTTTTATTAATATCAGAAAGTTATGTGTACAATCTCTAATGTATCCTCTGATTCTAATATGCCGTAAAGAGTACGTGTATGCTATCTATAGAAGAAGCGCGACGTAGTGTTTGAATGACTCCAGTAGAGGTTGTATGCACTCTGTAGGAGATGTCGATTTGTATTCTTGAGAGGGTCACAGGGACTTATTCTCTCTTAAATGTTGTAGCTTGAATGTCTTGGGTAGGCGGCACAGTTTTGGTGTGCTTGTTGACTGCTTGCAGAGGTATCTTGTAAAGGGAATTTATAGAGCTTTTCTTCTCTCTAGAATTTCTCTCTCTATGATTTCTAACCTTCAAATGAATGAGAACCACTGTATTTATAGTGGTTTAATTCTTCTTGGTGGACTTTGGTAGTCACAGACCCATTTGTGGGCTTAGTTGTAAACTTGGCCCAAATTTGCTTCTTTCTGGGTTTAGGCATCCGCATAGCTTCTTTTCCAATCCGAATCGACCCATATTTCTTTTATCGGGACAAAATAACTAAATTAAGTTAAAATTTGGTATTAACTTAAAATAATTAATTTATTTTATTTATTCGGCACTTTAATAAATTTTCCGTGCCTACAAATTGCCCCCTTGAGACGTTGTCACGTACACTGTTTGAGTGTCTTGACGTGGCGAGGTCTCGATCCATTTTTGTTTGCTTGACTTGAAAGTCAATGAGCACCTTCACTTGTCACAAAGGTAGCCCTGTGATTTTTTGTCTTCACCCTGTCATTTTTGGACTTAGCGAGTGACCCACATTTTTTTTTTTAATTTGAACGTTGTCAAGCATCCTAATTTGTCACAAGGGTAGCTCCATTTTACTTGACTTGGAAGTCGATGATGAGCCCCAAACTTGTCGTAAAGGAAGCTCCATTTAGCTTGACCTTGAAGTTGATATGTACCCAAACTCGTCGTAAAGATAATTTTGGTATCACCCTGTCCTTTTTAGACTTGACGGATGACACCCATTTTTTTCCAGGGTTCCTAATCTTGTTGTAGAGGTAACCTTGTAATTTTCTTGACGTCACCCTGTCATTATCTAACTTAGCGGATGACAATACTGTTTGACTTGAATTTTATGCCGACTTTGATCGTGAAGTGCAACTCCATGGTCTTACAAATGTTATTAGTTTCACGTAAGTAAGGTACCATGCATACACTTCCCATGCAACTAAAACCTATGCCTAGACCAATAGGAAATCAAGTCTTGAGGAGTATTTGTTTAAGGAAAGCTATGTGCCACATAAATCAAGTGTCAACGGATTTCCTTGTTCTTTCATTATTACGGTTTCCTTCTTTGAGTAGGGTTTGAAATCCTCCAAAACCTATATATATACTCCCCTTACATCATACACATGGTGACATGGATCATAGATGCAAACAAACACCTTCCAGCCGATACTCTCCTTATCTTACGATGCTTGCTTCTTCATATGTTTTTATGTGTACACTGAATTCTCTAACAACTTTACGTTTCCCCTTTTTCTTTTCTTTTTCTTTTTGACGTGTGCAAGCAGGGCTTCCATCGATATCGACATCGTCGCGCTTTGATTCCTTGTGTTCATCCAGCGGCATATTGATACCAAGCATAACAAATCCAAGTAAGTTAATTTTTTTAAACTTGAATCCTTCTTACTGGCCTTTAGAGAAATACAGAAACTTGCCCAAACTGAAACTTGACCCAAATTTGAATCATACTGCTGCCTGAGTTTTGTCTTGTAAATAGTTCACGTGAGAAGTAAACGCTGACCTTTGTTTAGTTTTACTGTTTTCTTCTTTCATTCATTGTGTGTTTGGTGATTAAACTCACGGACTCCATCACTTCTCGAATTTGAATTTCTTCGTTCCCGAATTTTGTGGTTTCGGAGAAAATTGAACCTATCAAGGTATTAAATTCTCTTCTATAACATAGTCTCAACGAAGAATTTCCGTCATAAAAGAGCTCTGACGTGCGCCTTCCCATTTTTTATCGCCTTTGCAGGAGTGACAACAATGGCGCTTATTGGTCCGGTGGTTAAAACGCCGACAAGCAATTCATCACTCCCGACAGCCCGATGACATGATGATGATTTAAGGTCTTTGATGGCGAGTGAGGCGAACTCATCAAATTCCGTTAGTCTTGAATGGACTTGGAGCCCTGAAGTACGTGTAACTCCGAACATATAGCTTTGATTTTCAAACAAATTTTTTTTCTCATGTTTAAGAATATGCACAACCTTGCATGTTTTGGACTTTGTAGTGCACTCTCTGACTTTCATAAACAATGATAGACTGCAAATGCCCTTCCTCTGTTCGAGGTAATGTCAAATTGCCAACGTACAAAATATTTTCACTGAAAGCTTCCACACATAAAGTACCGATATACTTCAATTGTCCGATCTTTTGTTTGTGAGTCTGTTCGTTTTGGCTTTTTTCGTTTTTCTTTGCAGGAATTACACTACATCTCTTCGGCCAACTAACTTCGTTTGTCAGCATAAACGCAGGATCCGTCTCTTCAATTGAGCTGTCAGGGTGAACCCGCTCGGGTCATCGCGACTCTCCTTTGAAGCTGTTAGGGTGAACCCGTTCGGGTCATCGCGACACTCCTTTGAGGTTGTTAGGGTGAACCCGTTCGGGTCATCGCGACACTCCTTTGAGGTTGTTAGGGTGAACCCGTTCTGGTCATCGCGACACTCCTTTGAGGTTGTTAGGTTGAACCCGTTCTGGTCATCGCGACACTCCTTTGAGGTTGTTAGGGTGAACCCGTTCTGGTCATCGCGACACTCCTTTGAGGTTGTTAGGGTGAACCCGTTCTGGTCATCGCGACACTCCTTTGAGGTTGTCAGGGTGAACCCGTTCGGGTCATCGCGACACTCCTGTGAAGAATCATGCAATGAACCTAGCTCGTCGACTACAAGAGGAGCATGTCTACACTTTTCGAAGAAAGTCAAAGTACTTTGAACATCGAAATAGAGAGCATCAATTTCATTTTTCCAAGGAATTGATTGTTTTGCAGTTTATTTAGCCGTGCACTGTTTTAGCTCTTGCGGGCCAGGAGCATTTTTTGTTTTTTGTGTTTTTGTTTTTTGGTGTGGCTGCATTTGAACAAAGTGTTTGCTCAAATTGCCTACGTACTCGCAAAGGTGCCAAGGGTGACAACTTGCAAGATCAAGCCAACGTAGTTCAGAGAAAGGGTTTGGTGTTTGTTTGGTGGTGTGGCTGCACTTGAGCTACATGTTCACCCAAGTTGCCTACGTACCTGTAAAGCACGGAATTGCTTCACAGGATCAAGCCGACGTAGTTCATAAAATATAAAAGGGTTATTGTTTTGTGAGGGTTGTTCTTTTTTTTTTTTTTTTTTTTGTGTGCAGTTTGAACTCTTGCTTAGGAGATGGATTGCAGTTTACGCTCTTGCTTAGGAGCATTCATTGTTGAGGTTCAAGAATAGTAGCGTTTTAAAAACTTCCCATTGATTGGGCCTACATGCACGCCATCTTCATCTACGATTTTGTAGGCACCATTTGTGTAGACTTCCTTCACCACATAAGGGTCATCCCACTTAGAGGTGAATTTACCAACAGGCTTGTGAGAGGTGATGATTGGCCTTCGCACTGCAAGTACCAGATCTCCTGCTTGGAAAGAACGAGGGCGCACTTTTTTGTTAAATGCGCGTGTCAACCTTGCTTGATAGCATTGGAGCTTTTGTTGGGCCTCTAGTCTTTTTTCATCGAGAGCCTCTAACTCTGCCAATCGCAACTTATCATTTTCATCTTCTGTGAGTCCCTCCTGAATCGCGATGCGTAAGGATGGGATCTGCAACTCTAATGGCAACACAGCTTCCACTCCATACACCAAAGCATACGGGGTTGCTTGAGTAGGCGTTTTGTAAGTGGTACGATATGCCCACAATGCCTCACCAATTCTTTCATGCCAGTCCCGTTTTGACTTTGCTACTACTTTTCTCAACAAGTTGCAGAGTGTCTTATTGAAGGCTTCAGCCAAACCATTTGCAGGAGCGTTGTACATCGATGATTTGTATTGCCTAAACTTGAAGTTTTCTGCCATACTTGTCATCAAATGATTGAAGAATTGCTTTCCATTATCAGTTATAATTCGTTGAGGTACACCATACCTGTAAATGATCTGGGTTCGAATGAACTCCACGACATTTTCCCTTTTGACTTCCCGTAGTGTGATGGCTTCTGCCCATTTTGAGAAGTAGTCAGTTCCGGCAAGAATGTATTCGTGTCCATTTGAGGCCCTCGGAATGAGTGGTCCTACAACGTCTAAACCCCAAGCTTCAAAGGGCCATGAAGAAACAGTAGGGTGTAATGGCTCTGGTGGTTGGTGTATGAAGTTTGCGTAGAATTGACAAGGCTCGCACTTTTTTGCGAAGTCCATACAATCTTGCACCATGGTTGGCCAGTAATACCCCATTCTTTTTACTCGATCATGAAGTTTAGGCCCAGACTGATGCGCACCACAAATGCCAGAGTGAGCTTCATGCATTGCTTCACGAGCTTCATCTTTACTTAAACACCTCAACCATTGTTCTAAGAAAGAACGTCTGTAGAGGGTGCCTTTGTAGTGAAGAAACTTTGGAGCGCGTCGACGTATCTCAACCTTGTGTCTAGGATCATCAGGTAGCTTTTGGTGGTCCAAGAAGTCAATGATAGGTTGACGCCAGTCATCTTCATCAGCTGTGTAGACGCATATCATGTTTGTTGCATCAACATTTTCTTCTTCTTCAAGCAATGACACTGCCCAACGATTGCAAACTGGAACTTGCATGGACTCTTCTGCCCCCAGTGCCAAAGTGGCTGCAAGGTTAGCAAGCGCGTCAGCCAATTTATTGGCACTCCTCAGTACATGCCCAATATTGATGGAGTCAAGTTGATTAAGCAATTGTAACGCATGTCGATGGTAGGGAATCAGATCCTCTTTTTTTACTTCATATTCATCAAGGACTTGTTTTATCACCAGTTGTGAGTCCCCATATATGTCCATATCCCTAACACCTATTTCGATTGCCATTTGAAGCCCAAGTATGAGAGCTTGGTATTCTGCCATGTTATTTGAACATAACTGAGTAAGTGTGAATGAGTATGGCATGACATGATTTTGTGGAGATATGAATACAACTCCAGCTCCGGCTCCATCCCGCCTTGCGGCACCATCGAAATACATCTGCCAAGGAGGTAGAACGTCTACATAGAATATTTCTTCACCTGGTAGATCGTCTGAAAGTTCCCATTCTGCTGGGACTGGATGATCAGCAAAGAAGTCGGCAATGGCTTGACCCTTCATAGCCTTTTGAGGTACGAACACTAGGTCATA
The DNA here is from genome assembly GCA_022085475.1 of Heliosperma pusillum. Classification (NCBI taxonomy): domain Eukaryota; kingdom Viridiplantae; phylum Streptophyta; class Magnoliopsida; order Caryophyllales; family Caryophyllaceae; genus Heliosperma; species Heliosperma pusillum. The sequence goes on along the minus strand of JAIUZE010007199.1, from coordinate 17,120 downwards.
TTGTTTAAGTAATACTGCCCATTTTGCAAGTCTACCAGATAATACTGGCCTTGAGAGTATGTACTTGATGGGATCAGCTTTTGAGACTACATGTATAGTATGTGCTTGCATGTAGTGTCTCAACTTCTGGATGGCAAAGACCAATGCAAGACATATTTTCTCAATTGGAGAGTAATTCAACTCAGCTCCAACCAAGGTACGACTCAAGTAATAGAGCGCCCTCTCCTTGCGATCTTCGATTTCTTGGGCACACATTGCCCCCAGCGAGCGTTCCTGTGCGGCAATATATAAGACAAGTGGCTTTCCTGGAATTGGTGCCCCTAACACAGGTGCGCTGGCCAAGTACTTCTTTATGCTGTCAAAAGCACTTTTGCATTTTTCATCCCATTGAAATAGAGCATCCTTTTTCATGAGATGACTGAATGGTTGGCAACGTCCAGCTAGGTTTGAGATGAACCTACGAATGTATGCTACACGTCCTTGCAATCCGCGCAGTTCCTTCAATGTCTTTGGTTCTGGCATTTCATTGATAGCTTTTATTTTTGTTTGGTCAATTTCAATGCCTCTATGTCTGACCACAAACCCTAAGAATTTCCCAGAAGTGACGCCGAATGCACACTTGAGTGGATTCATCTTAAGTTGACATTTTCTAAGTCTTTCGAAGATGGTTCGAAGGTCTTTGACATGGTCTTCTCTTTTCTTTGATTTGACCACAACGCCGTCAACATAACATTCTATTGTTTTATGTAGCATGTCATCGAAGATCTTCTGCATTGCTCGTTGGTATGTGGCGCCAGCATTCTTTAATCCAAACGGCATAACTGTATAGCAGAATATACCCTTTGGGGTTAGAAAGGCTGTTGCTTCTTGATCTTCAGGTGCCATATGTATTTGATTGTAACCAGCAGTACAATCCATGAAGGAAAGTGCTTCATGACATGTGGTTGCGTCAATCATCAACTCTGTAACTGGCAAAGGAAAGTCGTCCTTAGGGCACGCATTATTAAGGTCTATGAAGTCGACGCATATGCGTAGTTGTCCATTCTTCTTCCTGACTGGGACAATGTTTGCAATCCAGGTAGGATATTTGACTTCACGGATAAAACCTGCCTCTATGAGTTTGTTAACTTCCTTTTCGATTTCAGGTACGAGCTCTGGCCTGAAGCGACGTTGAGATTGTTTCTTGGGACTAATGCCTTTTTTGATTGCGAGGCGATGGACTGCAATTTTTGGACTGAGTCCAGGCATCTCTTTGTAGCTCCAGGCAAATACGTCTTTGTATTCAACCAATAACTTGTAATACTCTTCTTCTTCCTCCTTAGTCAGTAGAGCACTAACATAAACTGGCCGAGGATCTTCAAGAGTTCCCAAGTTGAGTTCTTTTAATTCATCCACAGTCGATTGCCCCCCATCTTCAAGGGTTTCAGGGGCCTCATCAGCCTTAACATCTTCACTATCATCAGGTATCTCTTCTACCGTTATATGGTATGATGATGTCACAATTTCCGAGTCTTTCGGCTTCTTTGTGTTAGATGAGCTTGAAGACGAAGAAACAGGTTCTTTAACATCTTTTTGTTCGCCAGTGAGAACTATTATGCGCCTTCTTGCTTTTAGTGGTTCATGTTGGATGATATCCACAACTTGCAAACGCTTCATGGGAGAGGGCACTGCGCTTCTGAGATCATCACTTAGTCTTACTTCTTCTTCATTTGGTTCCAAAGAAGTCGAGAGAGAAGGGCTTTCACCACCATCTTTCTTGTTGGCCCCTAGGCGATTGAAGACTGTGTTTGAAGGACGTCCTAAACGATCACGTATTGTACCCTTCTTCTTCGTTTGCAGCGAAGAGTTTGATGATTCAGCTCCACTCACACCCTGATTTCCCAGCCTAGCGAAAACAGAAGTGGGTTTGATTGAAGGACTTGGTCTTCCCAACCTTGTGAACGCAGAAGGGCGAGCTTTTTCTGCAGGTGGACTTATTCGATCGAAGACTGAAGATGGATTCACCTTTTCTTTTCCTTCATCTTCTTCGACCTCTTCCACTGTGATGTGCTGAGAAGAGGCAGTAGTCTCTTTTCTACGAGCGCCAATCTTCACAGGTGCCTCAAGAGATTTATATCCAAGCCCAGCCTTTGTCGCTATGAAGCTTCCCTCTTGTTTGAATAACTCCTGTTGCGCTTTATTAAGACCATACGGCTCTACTTCTATAACCTTGCCGAGAGGAGTTGGTTTTGTAAAGTCGTACCCACCCTTTGCTAATAGCTTGTAAGCATTAGAATCAAATGCTCCCTTGCTTTGCTCTTCTGAGGACTTTCCAGATGAACATACGAAACCACTTGGAGGAGGTTTCACGATTTTTGTTTGAGATGAACTTGGAAGAGGTGTGATGATTTTGGCCACCTATTCTTGTTTAACCACATTACTTGTCTTTCTGTCCTTAAACTCTGTCTTTGATGTTGGACACTCTGCAAAAGGACTCTCCCCATCTTTGCGGCGAGACTTTGGGATGTAACGCAGTACTGGTGGTGTATTTTTCTGCGGTAACTCTTGTTTTTTAAGTGACGCAACATGAGGAGTATTTGTTTTGCTAGCCGTGTTAACTTTTGGCTCAACATTATTTTCTTTTGCAGGATTTAAAGCTGCATCTTCTTCGATAGTGTTCTTTTTTAGCTTACCTCCTTTTCCAGTTGAGGAGATGGTGGTTGGCATGAACTCGCTTGGCGCACCATGCTCGTCGAAAAACTTTGCATCTGCGAAGAATGCGTTAACCTTGGAGAAAGGTTTGGAATCTCCGTCTATTTTTCTCTCACCACCACGATAGTATTTCAAACATTGGTGGAGTGTTGAGGCAACAACCCCATTTTCATGTTTCCAAGGTCGCCCAAGTAGCAACTTAAATGATGTCTTAGCCTCAATAACATGGAAGAGTGTTTCAGAAGAAAGATCGCCCATGCTTAGATTTACTCGGATTATACCAATTGCCTTTTCTCCATTCAAGTTGATGCCATGAATGACTGTTCGACTGCTGGAGAGTTCTTCCGTCGTGATCCCCAATTCCTTCATTGTGGCTTTTGGCATGAGATTGACTCCTGAACCTCCATCTATCAAGATACGATTGACTTTGTATCCTCGAATGTACCCTGACACATAAAGTGGCCTATTGTGAGGCTTGGACCCAAGAAGCAAATCCTCATCTGAGAAGCTCAAGGCCGCGTTGCATGAGACACATCCAGCCGGAAGTTCGACTAGCTCAACCTTATCTTTCATCTTGCCTGCATACAATTCTGGTTTCTCCAACCCTTGAAGTATCAATTGACGCTTCTCTTTGGGTAGATGAAAAATTTCTTTCCACCCCATGTTTGAAGGAAGGGCATCAAGAGCTGCTGCTACTTCATTGTCCTTTTGAAGATGAGATTGTTGTGACGATGGCATATCATCTGTATCTCCATCCTTTCTTTTTTCTTCATTATCACCACCTTCATTAGTTGAGATGGTGCACACGCTAACCTTGTTTAAGAAATTATGCGGGAAGAACTCTTCTAGAGTAACTGGACTCAATGGTTCTTGCTCTAGCAGATCGATAGGCATGACATGTGGTTTGATTATTGCTTTAAATTTCTTCTTCCCTTTGGATTTGCGAGGCTTTGTCTTCTTTGATTGCCTTTTTCGGAGATGGATAGGTTGCGCTGCTTGCTTTGTTTGTTTCCTTGGCTTCTTGCGCGTCACCACAGTCCATCCTTCACCATCATCATCTTCATCCTTCTTATCCTCTTTCCTATCTTGAGTACTTAAGTTCGCTTTCAGTGGCGATGGAGGTAGTGACGATAATGACATGTTAACCCATAATTCCACAGGCTCCAAGCTTCCAAACTGCAACATACGCACGTACCACCCTTGATTAATAGTTGGCTCCTCAGGTTGGTCCAAGGTTGCAGTAGTTTGATTTGCAGCTACCGTTTCATCTAAGTCAAGGATGATCTTCCCATCTCTAGAGAGCTGCATGATCTTCTCCTTTAGCGTTATACATTTTTCGATAGGATGACTCACAAGTCTGTGGTAGCGACAATAGTTAGGGTCACTTGTCTTGTTAGCTTGCTCGGGTCGCTTGGACTCTGGCAGTTGCAAAACCTTTTTCTCCAGGAGATCATCCAGCATCCCTGACAAGTCTGAGTTAGGAAATGGATACTTCTTTGCTTGCAACTCCTTTAGGGTAGGCTTGTCCCGTTGGTAGTTGTAAGAGAACGACTCCTTCTTCTTTTCGTACTTGGGTTTTGATGAAATTTTGACAGGCGCGCTGGTCTCAACAACCATTGCCTCTTTTGTTGTTGACTTGGAGCCCTTATCAAATTTCTTGAACTCCTTCTTTTCAGTTGGTGCCTTGGGAAATGTTGATCGAGCTTTTCCACGCCCTTTGACTGTGATTTCCATGTCATGGGCGCGAGTCGCCAACTCTTGAAAGCTTCTTGGTTTGATCCCTTTCAAGATGTAGAGAAGGTCCCAATTCATGCCGTTGATACACATTTCAACAGCTGACGTCTCACTTAAGCGATCTTTGCACTCCAGGCTTAGCGCGCGCCATCTGTTGATGTAGTCGACTACAGGTTCGTCTTCCCACTGAGTTGTGTTTGTCAACTCACTCATACTGACGATGCGCCTGGTACTGTAGAATCTATTAAGGAATTCATCTTCCATGCGACCCCAGCTGTCAATTGACTCAGAGTCCAGATCCGTGTACCAGTCGAACGCGATCCCTTTAAGTGAACGCACAAACTGCTTCACTAGACGATCACCCTCAGTCCCAGCATTGTTACATGTCTCGACGAAGTGGGCGACGTGTTGCTTTGGATTCCCCTTCCCGTCGAACTGTTGAAACTTTGGAGGTTGATAGCCAGAAGGCATGCGCAAGTTGTCAATCCTCTTAGTATAAGGCTTGATGTAGCGTCCACTACCAGTTGAGCTATCACCTAGCTGACTTTTGATGGTTTGAGCTATCAAATCTTGTAGCTTCTTTTCAGTGAAGGCACCAATATCGTCTTTAGGCCTATCAGTGTCATCCTCGTCATCATCCTTGTCGCTGTCACTAGGCTTGTCAGTGTCGCTATGATCGTTGTGACCCTTTCTGTCACGAAGCTCCACAATCTCCTTCTGGAGGTCATCAATCTTCTTATTCTTTTCTTCGTTATCCTTCATCATTTTTTTTATGAGCTCATTCATGGTTTTAACCTCCTCCTCGAGATTAAGTACATATTGTTTAAGTAATACTGCCCATTTTGCAAGTCTACCAGATAATACTGGCCTTGAGAGTATGTACTTGATGGGATCAGCTTTTGAGACTACATGTATAGTATGTGCTTGCATGTAGTGTCTCAACTTCTGGATGGCAAAGACCAATGCAAGACATATTTTCTCAATTGGAGAGTAATTCAACTCAGCTCCAACCAAGGTACGACTCAAGTAATAGAGCGCCCTCTCCTTGCGATCTTCGATTTCTTGGGCACACATTGCCCCCAGCGGGCGTTCCTGTGCGGCAATATATAAGACAAGTGGCTTTCCTGGAATTGGTGCCCCTAACACAGGTGCGCTGGCCATGTACTTCTTTATGCTGTCAAAAGCACTTTTGCATTTTTCATCCCATTGAAATAGAGCATCCTTTTTCATGAGATGACTGAATGGTTGGCAACGTCCAGCTAGGTTTGAGATGAACCTACGAATGTATGCTAGACGTCCTTGCAATCCGCGCAGTTCCTTCAATGTCTTTGGTTCTGGCATTTCATTGATAGCTTTTATTTTTGTTTGGTCAATTTCAATGCCTCTATGTGTGACCACAAACCCTAAGAATTTCCCAGAAGTGACGCCGAATGCACACTTGAGTGGATTCATCTTAAGTTGACATTTTCTAAGTCTTTCGAAGATGGTTCGAAGGTCTTTGACATGGTCTTCTCTTTTCTTTGATTTGACCACAACGCCGTCAACATAACATTCTATTGTTTTATGTAGCATGTCATCGAAGATCTTCTGCATTGCTCGTTGGTATGTGGCGCCAGCATTCTTTAATCCAAACGGCATAACTGTATAGCAGAATATACCCTTTGGGGTTAGAAAGGCTGTTGCTTCTTGATCTTCAGGTGCCATATGTATTTGATTGTAACCAGCAGTACAATCCATGAAGGAAAGTGCTTCGTGACATGTGGTTGCGTCAATCATCAACTCTGTAACTGGCAAAGGAAAGTCGTCCTTAGGGCACGCATTATTAAGGTCTATGAAGTCGACGCATATGCGTAGTTGTCCATTCTTCTTCCTGACTGGGACAATGTTTGCAATCCAGGTAGGATATTTGACTTCACGGATAAAACCTGCCTCTATGAGTTTGTTAACTTCCTTTTCGATTTCAGGTACGAGCTCTGGCCTGAAGCGACGTTGAGATTGTTTCTTGGGACTAATGCCTTTTTTGATTGCGAGGCGATGGACTGCAATTTTTGGACTGAGTCCAGGCATCTCTTTGTAGCTCCAGGCAAATACGTCTTTGTATTCAACCAATAACTTGTAATACTCTTCTTCTTCCTCCTTAGTCAGTAGAGCACTAACATAAACTGGCCGAGGATCTTCAAGAGTTCCCAAGTTGAGTTCTTTTAATTCATCCACAGTCGATTGCCCCCCATCTTCAAGGGTTTCAGGGGCCTCGTCAGCCTCAACATCTTCACTATCATCAGGTATCTCTTCTACCGTTATATGGTATGATGATGTCACAATTTCCGAGTCTTTCGGCTTCTTTGTGTTAGATGAGCTTGAAGACGAAGAAACAGGTTCTTTAACATCTTTTTGTTCGCCAGTGAGAACTATTATGCGCCTTCTTGCTTTTAGTGGTTCATGTTGGATGATATCCACAACTTGCAAACGCTTCATGCGAGAGGGCACTGCGCTTCTGAGATCATCACTTAGTCTTACTTCTTCTTCATTTGGTTCCAAAGAAGTCGAGAGAGAAGGGCTTTCACCACCATCTTTCTTGTTGGCCCCTAGGCGATTGAAGACTGTGTTTGAAGGACGTCTTAAACGATCACGTATTGTACCCTTCTTCTTCGTTTGCAGCGAAGAGTTTGATGATTCAGCTCCACTCACACCCTGATTTCCCAGCCTAGCGAAAACAGAAGTGGGTTTGATTGAAGGACTTGGTCTTCCCAACCTTGTGAACGCAGAAGGACGAGCTTTTTCTACAGGCGGACTTATTCGATCGAAGACTGAAGATGGATTCACCTTTTCTTTTCTTTCATCTTCTTCGACCTCTTCTACTGTGATGTGCTGAGAAGAGGCAGTAGTCCCTTTTCTACGAGCGCCAATCTTCACAGGTGCCTCAGGAGATTTATATCCAAGCCCAGCCTTTGTCGCTATGAAGCTTCCCTCTTGTTTGAATAACTCCTGTTGCGCTTTATTAAGACCATACGGCTCTACTTCTATAACCTTGCCGAGAGGAGTTGGTTTTGTAAAGTCGTACCCACCCTTTGCTAATAGCTTGTAAGCATTAGAATCAAATGCTCCCTTGCTTTGCTCTTCTGAGGACTTTCCAGATGAACATACGAAACCACTTGGAGGAGGTTTCACGATTTTTGTTTGAGATGAACTTGGAAGAGGTGTGATGATTTTGGCCACCTATTCTTGTTTAACCACATTACTTGTCTTTCTGTCCTTAAACTCTGTCTTTGATGTTGGACACTCTGCAAAAGGACTCTCCCCATCTTTGCGGCGAGACTTTGGGATGTAACGCAGTACTGGTGGTGTATTTTTCTGCGGTAACTCTTGTTTTTTAAGTGACGCAACATGAGGAGTATTTGTTTTGCTAGCCGTGTTAACTTTTGGCTCAACATTATTTTCTTTTGCAGGATTTAAAGCTGCATCTTCTTCGATAGTGTTCTTTTTTAGCTTACCTCCTTTTCCAGTTGAGGAGATGGTGGTTGGCATGAACTCGCTTGGCGCACCATGCTCGTCGAAAAACTTTGCATCTGCGAAGAATGCGTCAACCTTGGAGAAAAGTTTGGAATCTCCGTCTATTTTTCTCTCACCACCACGATAGTATTTCAAACATTGGTGGAGTGTTGAGGCAACAACCCCATTTTCATGTTTCCAAGGTCGCCCAAGTAGCAACTTAAATGATGTCTTAGCCTCAATAATATGGAAGAGTGTTTCAGAAGAAAGATCGCCCATGCTTAGATTTACTCGGATCATACCAATTGCCTTTTCTCCATTCAAGTTGAAGCCATGAATGACTGTTCGACTGCTGGAGAGTTCTTCCGTCGTGATCCCCAATTCCTTCATTGTGGCTTTTGGCATGAGATTGACTCCTGAACCTCCATCTATCAAGATACGATTGACTTTGTATCCTCGAATGTACCCTGACACATAAAGTGGCCTATTGTGAGGCTTGGACCCAAGAAGCAAATCCTCATCTGAGAAGCTCAAGGCCGCGTTGCATGAGACACATCCAGCCGGAAGTTCGACTAGCTCAATCTTATCTTTCATCTTGCCTGCATACAATTCTGGTTTCTCCAACCCTTGAAGTATCAATTGACGCTTCTCTTTGGGTAGATGAAAAATTTCTTTCCACCCCATGTTTGAAGGAAGGGCATCAAGAGCTGCTGCTACTTCATTGTCCTTTTGAAGATGAGATTGTTGTGACGATGACACATCATCTGTATCTCTATCCTTTCTTTTTTCTTCATTATCACCACCTTCATTAGTTGAGATGGTGCATACGCTAACCTTGTTTAAGAAATTATGCGGGAAGAACTCTTCTAGAGTAACTGGAGTTAGTGGTTCTTGCTCTAGCAGATCGATAGGCATGACATGTGGTTTGATTATTGCTTTAGATTTCTTCTTCCCTTTGGATTTGCGAGGCTTTGTCTTCTTTGATTGCCTTTTTCGGCGATGGATAGGTTGCGCTGCTTGCTTTGTTTGTTTCCTTGGCTTCTTGCGCGTCACCACAGTCCATCCTTCACCATCATCATCTTCATCCTTCTTATCCTCTTTCCTATCTTGAGTACTTAAGTTCGCTTTCAGTGGCGATGGAGGTAGTGACGATAATGACATGTTAACCCATAATTCCACAGGCTCCAAGCTTCCAAACTGCAACATACGCACGTTCCACCCTTGATTAATAGTTGGCTCCTCAGGTTGGTCCAAGGTTGCAGTAGTTTGATTTGCAGCTACTGTTTCATCTAAGTCAAGGATGATCTTCCCATCTCTAGAGAGCTGCATGATCTTCTCCTTTAGCGTTATACATTTTTCGATAGGATGACTCACAAGTCTGTGGTAGCGACAATAGTTAGGGTCGCTTGTCTTATTAGCTTGTTCGGGTCGCTTGGACTCTGGTAGTTGCAAAACCTTTTTCTCTAGGAGATCATCCAGCATCCCTGATAAGTCTGAGTCAGGAAATGGATACTTCTTTGCTTGCAACTCCTTTAGGGTAGGCTTGTCCCGTTGGTAGTTGTAAGAGAACGACTCCTTCTTCTTTTCGTACTTGGGTTTTGATGAAATTTTGACAGGCGCGCTGGTCTCAACAACCATTGCCTCTTTTGTTGTTGACTTGGAGCCCTTATCAAATTTCTTGAACTCCTTCTTTTCAGTTGGTGCCTTGGGAAATGTTGATCGAGCTTTTCCACGCCCTTTGACTGTGATTTCCATGTCATGGGCGCGAGTCGCCAACTCTTGAAAGCTTCTTGGTTTGATCCCTTTCAAGATGTAGAGAAGATCCCAATTCATGCCGTTGATACACATTTCAACAGCTGACGTCTCACTTAAGCGATCTTTGCACTCCAGGCTTAGCGCGCGCCATCTGTTGATGTAGTCGACTACAGGTTCGTCTTCCCACTGAGTTGTGTTTGTCAACTCACTCATACTGACGATGCGCCTGGTACTGTAGAATCTATTAAGGAATTCATCTTCCATGCGACCCCAGCTGTCAACTGACTCAGAGTCCAGATCCGTGTACCAGTCGAACGCGATCCCTTTAAGTGAACGCACAAACTGCTTCACTAGACGATCACCCTCAGTCCCAGCATTGTTACATGTCTCGACGAAGTGGGCAACATGTTGCTTTGGATTCCCCTTCCCGTCGAACTGTTGAAACTTTGGAGGTTGATAGCCAGAAGGCATGCGCAAGTTGTCAATCCTCTTAGTATAAGGCTTGATGTAGCGTCCACTACCAGTTGAGCTATCACCTAGCTGACTTTTGATGGTTTGTGCTATCAAATCTTGTAGCTTCTTTTCAGTGAAGGCACCAATATCGCCTTTAGGCTTCTCAGTGTCATCCTCCTCATCATCCTTGTCGCTGTCACTAGGCTTGTCAGTGTCGCTATGATCGTTGTGACCCTTCCTGTCACGAAGCTCCACAATCTCCTTCTGGAGGTCATCAATCTTCTTATTCTTTTCTTCATTATCCTTCATCATTTTTTTTATGAGCTCATTCATGGTTTTAACCTCCTCCTCGAGATTAGAGCTGCCTTCTACCACCATGACTGAAGCACTTGTAAGAGTTGAAGCCTTTATCTTCTTTGGCGACGCCTTGGGTGTGCGAGGAGACGCCTTGTCGACGACCTTAGCACTTTTAGCCTCTTCAATTGAAGGGGTAGAAGAAGCAAGGAGAGCTGTTGCAGCAGCAGCTATAGAGGCGACAGAGAACTTGCGCGGCCTTGTAGGGATGCGTGCAGAGCGTAGGCTGGTAGCAGCAGCGTTGATAGAAGCCTTCTTTGCCATTCCTCTAGTACAGATGCCGACTGATTGGGCAACTGGAGAGGTAGCAGCAGTGGGAGAACCCTGCAGGGTGGCTGCGTAGGTCTTCTTGGAGGCACTGGAGGAGATGTTTTGCTGGGAAGACATCTTCTTGCAGTTGTAGATTTTATTGATACGGCAGTAGAGATGAGAGGTAGAGATGCTTCACGTCGGGTTCACCAAAATTTGTAACAGCAGATTTTGTATCGCAAAATAAATGTAACACAAAATAAGAGACAAAGTAATTTTTATTAATGTCAAAAAGTTATGTGTACAATCTCTAATGTATCCTCTGATTCTAATATGCCGTAAAGAGTACGCGTATGCTATCTGTAGAAGAAGCGCGACGTAGTGTTTAAATGACTCCTGTAGAGGTTGTATGCACTCTGTAGGAGATGTCGATTTGTATTCTTGAGAGGGTCGCAGGGACTTGTTCTCTCTTGAATGTTGTAGCTTGAATGTCTTGGGCAGGCGGCACAGTTTTGGTGTGCTTGTTGACTGCTTGCAGAGCTGTCTTGTAGAGGGAATTTATAGAGCTTTTCTTCTCTCTAAAATTTCTCTCTCTAGAATTTCTCTTTCTATGATTTATGTGGTTATCTTTTCTAACCTTCAAATGAATGAGAATCACTGTATTTATAGTGGTTTAATTCTTCTTGGTGGACTTCTGTAGACACAGGCCCATTTATGGGCTTACTTGTAGACTTGGCCCAAATTTGCTGGTTTGTGGGTTTAGTGATCCGAATAGCTTCTTTTCTAATCCGAATCGACCCGTATTTCTTTTATCGGGACAAAACAATTAAATTAAGTTAAAATTTGGTATTAACTCAAAGTAATTAATTTATTTTAATTATTCGGCACATTAATAAATTTTCCGTGCCTACATATGGCTAAACTAAAAATCAAATAATTATACCGTCACATAACCGCAGTTTCCCTAAATCCTAGCATAGAAGAATTAGCTACTCATAATGGATCTAATGAAATCAATTATAACAATAAGAATTGAATTAGACATGACTAAAGACAACAATTAATAGATAAAGAAATTAATAAGCGAGAGTAAATAACAAAGAACGAGAATAAGAGAAAAGAATTAATATAAAAGAGGATTCAATACCAAAAGGAGGAAGAAAGATCGATTCTAATTTATTAGATCTAAAGTTGCTCAAAGGAAAAGAGATGTTTAACAGTGTCAAAAGATAACCTAATTGTTCTGTCTTTTTCGACTTAAGTACTGAATCTGTCACTATTAAAACTAATGGGCCAAATAAGAAAATAAAATCCTCAGCTAAAACTAAACGTAGTCGATCGACTGAACAACATAGTCGATCGACTAAAATGAGGAAATCTGCCTCTTCTAACTCAAATTAGTCGATCGACCAAAATGGGTAGTCGATCGACTAATTCCACAACATGTCGATCGACTAAATAATGTAGTCGATCGACCACATCCCAGATCAGCGTGCCAATTCCACTCCAATTCAATGCTTCTTCTTCCGTTCCTGAACGTCCCAAGGTAGCAGTTCTCAGGCACGCCTCCATTCGTATCCGGAATGCAACACAAAGGTGAGACTTTACTTGTTATGGCTCCTTGTGGATCAATAACCTGTACGAAGTAAAGAAATACCCAAAGTCTCCGAAACAAAGTAGAATAGTAGCTTTTGCTACTCAAATGGCATAGAAATGCGTGCAAAAAGGGTGAAATAAATGTATAAATTAGGCACGCATCAGGTTGTTATACCAAAACCAGGCTCAAATAACCAAGTAGATTGGCCTAGTGAATAAATTAGGAATACAGAAACAAAAACAGCAATTGGTCAAAAAAATGCGAATGCATTATAAGATTGTAATTGAACATATCGAGCAAGTTCGAATTGGCGTAGCATAAAACCTATTAGTATGAAGCCCCATGAATTGAAGAGCAACAAAAGTCCACAAGTCGCCTAGCTAGTTGACACAACCGAATAAACTCTCCTTGTGCTTCAAGACCCTACAAACACAATAAATAAATATTGTTGAAATTACGTAACCTTGTTAATATTACATAATATCTTTTATATAATTACTTTAGTCAATTAGATATTTTCTTGTAATCTTTTATATTGTAATCTTTGTGATATTTAGGTTAAATATGTAACCAACAGCTTTTGTATAAATATTGCCTCTAATCAATAATAATCGTTAAGTTTGAAGCTATAATCTTTCTACATGGTATCAGTAGTCTTTTGATCCTATTCCTGTTATTCTTTCCTCTCGACATTACCATGTCCCACACTGGCACTATTCCTAACAAGGATTAACCTCTCAAACCATTTGTCACCATAAACGTACACTCCGTTGACAAGTTTGACAGATCCAACTATACTCAATGGAAACTTCGAATCACTGCCCTCCTCATTGGTTATGACCTTTATAACTATGTCGATGGGTCTCTTCCATGTCCGTCTCGCACCATTGCTCACGAGAAGGACAAAGACACTCAAGTTCTGAATCCTGCCTATGCTAATTGGTTTCGACAAGACAAACTATTGTTCGGTGCCTTGGCCGGCACGCTTGACAAATCTGTCGCCCCCCTCCTCACCAGGAAGACCACTTCCAAAGACCTATGGGACACACTAGCCACCACCTACGTCCTTCCGTCCCAGGGCACATCAAACAACTACGCTTTAAACTAAAGAACACCACCAAAGGCCCATCCACCATTACCGCTTATCTGAACTCTCTTAAAACCACCATTGATGAGCTTGCTCTCCTCGGCCATGCTATCTCTCCTGAAGATGTCACTGACCGCATCATTCACGGTCTCGATGACCCGCGGTACCAACCGGTCATCAATGCCGTCAACGCTCGTGACTCACCCATTTCCTTTGCCGAATTTCATGAAAATTGATTAACAAAGAGCTTACCCTCCGCATCCATGACCAAGCAACCCCCCCCCCCCACCTTCCATGCCACCGTGAATGCCACTGCCCGACACTACTACAAACCCAAACCCACCACGTATACTCAATCCTACCCGCCTATTTCCTCTACCCCTGCCTCCCATGCCGTCCCACCTAACCAAAACCCCATGAATCCGTACCGTGGCCGCTGCCACTGGTGCAACATCCAAGGCCATACCCTCGCCTACTGTCCAGATTTCAAAACCCAACATCCATGTTCCCCGCCACAGCAAACCCTCCACCCTACCCCAGGTTAACACCGTTGTGCTTCCTTCCTCTCCTAAACTGTAGATTGTTGACAGCGGTGCATCCCGCCATGTTACCAGTGATCTCTCGAACCTTTCGCTTCACTATCCCTATGACGGCACCGATGAAATCATCATTGGTGACGGGTCTGATCATCCCATCACTCACACCGGTTCCACTCTTCTTCCCTCCTCGTCTCATCCTTTTGGCTTATCTATTATACTATGTGTTCCGTTTGTGCAAAAACATGTTCTCTTTGTTTCTCAATTTTGTGCTCAATATAATGTCCAAATTGTTTTCTCATCCTCTGCCTTTTATGTGAAGGATCCCCACACCGAGACCATTCTCCATCGAGGCTATGCTAAATACGGAGTCTACTACTTGTGTTCCCCTCCTTCGCCTATCGTGCTATCCACCACAAAAATCAGTGACGTTCATCACCGTGTTGGTCACCCCTCCACGTCAGTTTTACGTCCAATTAGCGTCGTCCTTTAATTCATATTTCAATTACAATTTGCACTGTAACTCTTGCTTAAGTAATAAAAGTACCAAACTTCCTTTTAATATGTCCTCTCTTGCTAGTTCCGCACCTCTTGAGGTCGTCTTTAGTGACGTTTGGACATCTCCGCTCTACTCGTTTGACAATTTCAAATATTATATAGTCTTTATCGATCACTTTACAAAGTTTATTTGGCTTTATCCCATGAAATGCAAATCCGAATCTCTCTCTATTTTTACTCGCTTTCACTGTCTTGTGGAAAAACAATTCTCCACCACATTCTGCACCCTATATTCCGACAACGGAGGTGAGTTTATCAAACTCGCTCCCTACCTTGCCCAACACGGCATTGCCTACCTCACACCCCGGAGCACAACGGCTATGCCGAGCGTCGCCATCGCAACATCGTTGACACCGGCCTTGCCCTCCTATCTCACTCCTCTATGCCCCTAAAATACTGGACTTACGCCCTCACTACCGCAACCTACCTTATAAATTGCCTACCCACCCCTACCCTTTCTAATACCTCACCCTATCATAAACTCTTCAAACAACAACCCAAATACCACAACTTGCGGAACTTCGGGTGCTTGTGCTATCTCTGGCTCCGACCCTACACATCACACAAACTCGAACCTCGGTTTGCCCCGTGTGTCTTTGTGGGTTACTCTCCCACGCAACACTCCTACCTATGTCTTGACTCGTCATCTAACCGTGTCTACTCCTCTCGACATGTTCGGTTTGTCGACACGGTTTACCCATTTCAGACATCAAACACAAATCCACTCCTCCGTCCCACCACAGACCAATGGGTCGAACTCGTCCTCCCTGTCCTCCCTCCACCACCTACAGCCACTCCCACCTATTCCCCTGCCTCACCCCATGCCTCTCCTGTAGTGACCCCTGCCCCGTCACCATTTCCCTCTCCTCCTCCCCCTTACCTACACCCTCACCCCCACCCCCACCCCCTCCTCCTCCTCCCAAGCACACCCATGGCACTCGTGCCTCGAACAACATATATAAGCCCCGCGCTTCTATGAACCTATCAATCCAACTCACCACTCCTTACTCCACTGAACCAACAACTCTCAAACAGGCCCTTGCTTCCCCTACGTGGTATACGGCCATGAAAGCCCAATTTGATGCTCTCCAGGCCAATGGTACGTGGGACCTCGTTCCCTCACCTACCCAAAACATTGTTGATTGCAAGTGGGTTTACCACACCAAACATAAACCTGATGGAACCATTGAAAAACACAAAGCCCGCCTCGTCGCCAAAGGCTTTCACCAGCGCCATGGCCTCGATTACACCGAAACCTTCAGCCCCGTCATTAAACCGGCCACAGTTCGAACTTTACTAAGTCTTGTAGTCACTAATAGCTGGCCTTTTCGACAACTTGATGTGAATGATGCCTTCTTGCAAGGGACGCTTACTGAGATTGTCTTTATGGCCCTACCACCAGGTTTCATTGACTCCACCCAGCCCACTCATGTCTGCCGCTTGCGCAAAGCCATTTATGGCCTTAAACAAGCCCCTCGAGCCTGGTACAATGAACTACGCAACTACTTACTCACGCTCGGGTTCACCAACTCCGTTGTGGACACTTCGCTTTTTATTCGTCATGACACTAACCCTCTTTATGTGCTTATATATGTTGATGACATAATTGTGACAGGTCCCCGTGCCGACTTCGTGGCTGCCTTCATCTCCTCGCTCTTCTCTCGATTTTCACTCAAGGATCTAGGTACCCTGACCTACTTCCTTAGAGTCGAGGTACACTCTCGCGCCATTGGTTTGTTCTTAATCCAATATAAATATGTTCATGATCTTCTAAAACGGGCGTCCATGCTCACCTCCAAACCTAACATGTCTCCACGCCTCTTGATCTGGCCACCTAACTCACACTTCATGCTGGTGAACCTCTCACAAACCCCACTGTTGTAGGAAATATCGGTATATTTCGTCATTAAATTACGGATTATAACGAAACTATAGTATATGAATTACGATTCATAAATGAATTGCATAATATAAAATTATAATGAATCTAGAATTAACCTTTGGTCCTAGCAAATTTGGCCTATGAACAATATCGAAATCGATATTCTCCTAATTGTTGCACCCAAGATGCTCTGAGATATGTCTTGCTTGTGCTAGAATATTAGAGAAAAATTACTGCTAATCTTTCTTTTTTGTGATGATGAATGATAGAGAGAATTCAAAGAAAAAAAACTTGTTCCTGTTCTCCTCTATTTCGGCCGAATTGCCTAGGGTTAGAAGGAAGAGTCTTTTTCTTCTTTTAACCCTCTTGTTATTAGGTTTTTGACCTATTTACCATAAGAGAATAATAGGAGATCTTTTCTCTTATTATTTATCTCTAAATAACCGAAAAATAAGAGAAGATAAAGACTATTTTTTCTTTCCTTTTTCGGTTATATTAGCATGTAATATAATATTTATGTGAACGACAAATATCCGTATATTTATATTTGTTAATTTTAAATATAACAAATTATGTTTAATTACGAATAACATTTTAATTCGTTTAAGTTTATATTATATACATTGATTAAATATAACGGTTTATATTCAATTACGAATTACATTTAATTCGTCTCAGCTAATATTATTTAATCGTTATTAAATAATCGTATCATCATTACATTGACTAACCTTT